>SCDY01002859.1:0-11673 GCA_004143825.1 Drosophila micromelanica | reverse complement strand
TTATTTAGTGCCGAGAGTTTGTGTGTATGTGTTAAATGCTGGGTTCAGGGTATCTCCTAGTCGGGAGGTCCCGACTAGAGCAATCTTACTTGTTTTTAAATAAAACTACTTAATTTTATAAATATAAAAAACATTAATTTCAACTTGTTAACAGAGAGGTCCAATAAATATCGAAATTTTTTGCATAATAAGCTGAAAATTTGTTTAATTTTTATAACTAAGGAGGAGATATTCAAGCATACAAGTGAAAATCTCCAATTTAGGTAAATATTACATTAGTTAACAATAAGCAAAAAAAAACTCAAACTAATATCGTTATAAATCAAATTAAATAAATATGAGTCAAAGTAAATAAATAAATTTGTTTCTATTTCAATTATAAATAAGACAAATATATCTTTAATCGCTTAATACTATTTATATTTTCACAAATCAAATAAATTGTATTTGTTGACCTTCAAATCGGACCCTGATCTTGTTTAATGGCACAGATATTGCAATTTTGAAATATCCTCGCTGAATTCATTGATACACTTGACCTACTCTCGAGCACAATTTCCATTAATTAGACCTTCCGAATAGACCTCAGTGCACTAAAGAGTACATCGCGCATATATGCGTATTGTTTACAGTCCAGAAAGCACGAACCACACGAACCTCGAAAGACCCAGACGGAGAGACGGCTTACACAATCGAGCGACCAGTCAACCGATCCAATCCGACCCGACCCGGCGACTGTATAAGCCCGACCCACATACCATAAAGGCCGAAAAGTGTTCATAAAATGCGCGCAATTCAAATGAAAATTGCCAAATTTTCATGTAATTGTCATGTAATGTTAAAGAGTTGACGTTAAGTGAAATTTGCCGTGCTAACACTTTAAATACCCTTTCTAACAAAAATGGGTAACCTGAAGTTGTACAAATATGTAATAAAATATATTTACAAATAAATATCTATCTATTCTAGTCAATCTAGTCTCTCTTAAAACAATCTAGTCTTACTTTTATCAAATTTAATTTAAGAGAGCAGAAATAATTATTATTTTTATAATTCATATCTTGATATCATATTTCTTACATGCATATTTTAAAAATAACATTTTAAGCAATTAAACAATAAACTCTAATTTATTTTTAAAATAATGCATTCATGTTGATTATAAAATACATTGAAGAATTTTTAGAACCAACCTCGATTGTATTTTAGGGTAATCCCATTTTGCGTTTGAGGTATTTCCTAGTCGAACACTCTTGTAAGCTAAGCTTTGTCTTTTGTGAGGGTTTCCAAATTTTTCCAAAAGTGCCCCTCAAAGGTCGCTTTCTGCACACACTAATGGATTAATTATATATGGACACCTTAGTGGAGCTGGCGACCCCAAACTGCGCCCAGGCCGTTGGCCCACATTTGGACAGGTGTGAAAAATGCTCCCAATCCGAAACTCTTTGGCTTGATAATGGAAATGCAAGAGGTAAAAGCTATTAGGCAATACAATCTTAAATATTTGCATCATCAGATGCTTTTGGGTAAACACGAAAATGAAAATACCAGAACATAAACATTCTCACTTTTTCACCAGTGGAGGCCGCTTCCTAACTTACACGGCGGAAAAGTGGAAAAGAAGAAAACTATAAAATGCACGCGTTGCAAGCGGAAAAGCGCATACAAAATAAACATCAGATGAACGCGGGGGATCGGGGTACGGGAACGAAAAGAAAAATAATTTGTAGGCACGCACTGGCACTCGGGAATGCCAGATGTTCGAGAACTTTTGCAACAGCACAAAATACAAAATACTAAATACGTATTTGCTTAGCGTGCGCAGAAGAACTTAAAATTAATGGAGCTACGCGAAGGCGCTCAATGAATCTAAACACGACTGGTCAATAAATTCTTTTGCTTTTTCGAATGGGATATAAATTTCGGGAGTTGCTTTTTTTATTTTCAAGAAAATGTTGTTGAAGTATCTAGCAGAAAATTAAGTAAATACAATGTGAACGATGCCGAAGAACAGAAACGAGGTTATAAAGGTTATAATAAAAGGAAATATCAAATTTAATAGCTGGTGAAAAAATAAAAAGCTATTAATTGGTGCTTAAGTCCTCAAAACTAATTTTATTGTTAAAAGTGCATTTACTTTAAATGCAGAATAAATCTAAGGGACAAATCTTGACAATAATGCCATCAAACATTAAAATAAGTTTTGATATAGCTATGAAAGTTTGAAATGTTAAAGATTTATCTCCGAGACTTTTACATGTCACAATTGTTGTAAATTTTGGCATGATTTTGTACCAAAAATTTAGTTTTAATGTTGTTTTTAAAACTAATAGAAACAACCACTATTTATTAAAAAAATTATTTCTAGATTCTAAATTAAAAAAAAATTTTCCAAAATTAATAAGGGGAAGTGGATATAAAAATTAAAATTCAAATCGGTTTCCTAACAAAATTTTCATGTGCTCAACAATAGAACCCCAATAAACTAAATCTGTTAATATATTATAAAATAATCAAGAGATTTTGTTCCTCGACCCCCAAACATAATTATTTATAATAGCTTCCTTGAGCGACACCCCAGGAAGCAATTACGAACTCTGCGGCTGGAGAGATAATAATTCAACATGATTAAGACTTCTCATTTGCAGTGCGTACAGTGAGGATTGAGTGAAAAGAACAGATGACTTGCTGAGTCACCATAAATATGCATAGGTTAAGCCACAGGCCGGGCGTAAATCTTCATCTAGATGCGGTTGCGGTTACCCACCCCCGTTACGCCCCCACGGGCCCCATCGATGCACGCGAATAGTTGGAACGACTTTGGCCACAGTGTGAACAATTAATCACAAGTGAAAATAAGTGCAGGCAGACATGTCCGAGCCAGACTTGTGGACTGATGTCTGGTCCAGGTGAGGGCCCCCCCCCCCCCCCCCCTGTACCCTGTCCCTGTCCCTGCCCGCAGACTCTGTGCACTTGAAAAGTTGTCAAGACTTCTGCGCACTTAATCGGCTCAAAGAAAGAGAGATAGCGACTGGGTTGTCCCGGATCGGTACGTTTATTATCAAGTAACGGTTAATGCACGCATAAATTAATTATTTCACAACACAGAAGTCACAAACAGGCCCAGAGACAGGCACTTAATGACGGGGTCTCAAATCAAATGTCAATTAAAAGTTAAGTCCATTCCACATATAGAGAAAGAGTAAAGAAAAACTAGAGAGAAAGAAATATGTGTAGTGTAAACAAAAGATCAAATTGTTGACGACGATAAGGCGTGGCACCAATGAACCCCACTCTCAAGCAGTTAAATATGCTTGGGTATTTTATGGCTCGAGTGCTCGGCGAACCCAAATGCCCAAATGCTGCAACATCAGCTCCGACAGCTGCACATCAAATAAAACCGAAGCAAAGGCACAAAACTTCAGACGGGGTCAATCAGTGTCTCAGTTCTTGGTTCAAAGTCCAATGCAAGCCTTCAAATTGTTCAAATACATCAAATGGAAAAATGTTAACCAATAGGACCAAGAAGTGATTTTTTTTATTTTCTCTTTTAATGCTGTGGGAAATGTCTGGATCATAAAATTAAGGCAAACAATTATCTGACAGGTGCCGATGTTTGAATACCCTTTCAGAGATTTAAAAAAAGCACTTTGTATATATTTATACCTATATATGTGTATATTTGATCCTTTTTGTTGTTATGACAATGATAATGAACATATAATATAAAAATATAATATAAAAAATATATATATATATTTAAATGTATTTTGTGACTTTTTAAATTAGTTATTTTAAGTGGTCGATATTTCTACACATATAATAAAAACATATTTTTAATGACAATGGATCTCAATCTAGACTCATCTACTCAAAGACTCATTAGATATATTAAAAGCCAAACCATTTTTGGAAACAAAAGAACATTCTTTTCGGTTAATTGTTCCTATGGTTATATCATATATATCATATATAATATACCCGACAACGACATATAAGCTAATAGCAATTAAAAAATATTATAAATGGTATTAATTATTATACTAATTATGATCTGATTAAATATACATACGCTACAAATATAGCTATATACTAAACATATGCAACGACACAAGTCGTTACACATGACATCACAAAGTCAAAATGCCCTCTGGCAAGGCATTAAATAGGAGCCACAAAATCTGGTCAGAGTTCATCATAAAGCCACACTTGATTAGCCAGTCAAATCGAAAAGATTATGAAGGAAGCCTTGGCGAGTTCTTTGCTTGGTTCTTTCATCTCAAGTGCCCTCAAGTGGATATATCATCAAATGTAATTCGATATAACAGCAGTTAAGAAAAAAAATATGAGGAAAAAGTAGCGACGTTTTTGCCGCACACAGAGGCCACCAAGTGGGCGGTGAACGGGGTGTTAATGTGGCAGCTGCAGTCAAGAGTTGAGCCCCCGATCCAGCCCCCTGTCCCCGCCCCATGCCTCACACACTCCCAGTAAAATGTTGCATCGTCTAGGCGTTGATATGATTTTTTACGACTCGTTGCAATTGCAAATTGAGCGAAAATAAGGAAATTTTCTTTTTTATAACACAAATTTCTGTTGAGTCTTCAGAGTCTTAGTGCATAGAGTTGTTCTTCTGTTCTTCTCCGTCTTCCGACAGTATGTTACAGAAACATACATAATTCTAAAAGGATTTGTGAATTCTCTCGAATTTAATTTTTAACTATTTTATGTATGTAAATGTATCTCTGATCTATAAACTAGTTATTCATATAGTTATATTATTTATTTTCTACCTAAACTCATATTTATTTACATTCTTCTGATTTCTTTAATATCAAATCTAAAAAATTCCTGCACTCAAGTTCCATTTCATTCTTCGAGTCGCGTAGGTGGAGAATCCAGAATCAGAAGCCAAATGACTATTCATAAATCTTGAGGCCTTATTAAATGGTCATGCGTCTGGCAGAGACAAGCGGAGAAATATCATAATTTCTTTCCAAGAAATCAGCATAGGTCAAGCAGACAAGAACCCACAGACAGACAGACAACAATCCGATGTCAGCGCCAATGATTGCACAGTGCAGTGAGAGAGACAAGGAGAGGGAGAGGGGAAGAGAGAGGGAGGGACCAGAAATTGGCGGCGATTGAATGAAGACCCCGCCGACGACCCCAGACAGACATCAGACTAAATATACTTCATAAGTAATCAAAAAGGAGAAAAAAAAACATAACAGAAACACAAACACAAAAAAACTTGCGTAGGACCCGAACAAGAAGAAGAACAAGTTGTAGACTCCAGCTGAAGTAGAAGAAACAGACTGTAGACGCTAGACTTTACACTGGAAGAAAAAAATCAGCAGCTTCAGATAAAAACAAGTCGAGACCTTTTCACAATTGAAGTGCAAGAAATGTAAAAATAAATCATTTTCAAACTATCTGAAATCAAGTAGAAATATATTTGAAATCGTGTAAGAAAGTTTCTGTGACGAAAACATATTTCTTCCTTAATTCAAACAACAATTTTACAAATTGTTTTCCCTGGATTTCATGCTAAAAATCCTAATCTAGCTTCAAAAAAAAAAAAAAAAACTTTGTTTTTTTAAATCCAAGCAAGCTGTCAACTAATTTCCATATTATTCCAATAGTAGCTTCGAATAAAATCTAAGTAAATCATGACTGCACAATTTTAAATTTACAAAAATTAATTATTTAATTTTTATTTTTTTAATACGTTTCTTAAAGTATTCAGCATTGGTTTTTTATAATATTGGAGCTGGAACTAGTCTTTTCTTTGAGTGTGGACTCTAAACTTTAGACAATGCTGCAATGTTTTTTCTTGGTTCTCTCGCCTGCTTCTGTCTTTTGTTTTAGCTGTAGTGTTTTGATTACTTTATGTTTTTTGTTGTCTTTTTTCGCTTTTTGTTGTTGTTGTTTTTTTTTTTTTGATAAATGCGGCTCATCATGTAATTTTAAACGCAGCGCGCATGTTAAACAAACAATTTCCCGTGACAGCGGAAAATGTTTGGACCAGCGGCGCAACGGGGTAAGGGTAAAAACGGGGGGAGGGGAGGGCAGATGGGGGCCCAACCTAATGTAATACAAAGATGACGCGCAAAGAAAGCGAGTGTTAAATGCAACTTTTACACCATGTTTTCTTCGCTTCTTCTGCCCCACTGCGTGTTGATGGATTTCTTCCTGTCATATTAAAGAGAGAGAGAGAGAGAGAAAAAAAAAAGCTGTAGAAAAAAGTGCCCGTTTAGAGGCAATGTTCTATGTGGGCTGTTGTCGTGATAGAACCTGTACGAGTACTCATAATCGTTGTCGCACTCGTGATACTTGTCCTATTCGAAAATTATCATTCAAAATGCATTTGCCAGAACCCAGACATAGCTATTGTTGTTGTTGTTGTATGTGTGAGTCTTAAGGTAAGGTCTACAGGTATGTGGGTGTGTATGAACTGGGGGAGTTGGAGGCGCTTTCTAAATGAAAAGCCTTGTGGAATGTCAGAAATACACATAACTTTTTTCAATTCAAACAACCAAATGAAACTTTACATCACTTTTATGGATCGTTAAAAAAATGCAATAAATGCATATTTCATAAAAATATATTGAAGAGTTATGTTCTTGATCAATAAAAAATTTCAATTTCAATTTATAATTTCAAAAAGCTTAGACTTTTCTGAAGTTGAAACGAGTAAACTAAGATAACAACTAAGAGTAATTAAATTAAAAATTAATTAGCAATGTTTACTTTAAAATCTTCCGGCTTATATTGAGATTATACAGAATTTGGGTTCTATGAAAACATTTGCATTTCAACCACAGTTTGTGTTTTCAACTTAAATTAAAGCCTTATGCAAGAAAATGCTAATTTCAATTATAATTAAATATTTAATAATTAACAAAACTAAATAAAAATTCAAATATTAAAACATGCACATTTTTTATAAATTTCTTAACGTTCTATATTAAATGATTTCATGAGCTGTTTCAAAACTCTTTATACAGATAATTTTACAAACAGGAAATAAAAATGTTGTAATCTGTAGAGTAAAAATTTCATTTTACAGATAACTTATATCATATCAGAAAAAAAATTAAATATATAATCTTATTTCAGATAAGCTTACAGAAAAAATATTTTGCTTTAAGAAATCTGAATTGTAGATAAATATACATTTTTCGGATTTTCGTACAATCAGAAAAAGCATGTAAGTTAGAAAAAAAAACAAAAAAAAAAGATTTAGAATTTATATCTAAAAAAAATTGGTCACAATTAAAAAAAAATATATATTTTCTTTTATATCAAAAATATATATATTTTATTAACAAAGAAAAAAGATTTAGAATTGATATCTTTAAAAAAAAATTGGTTTACAATTAGAAAAAAAATACATTTTCTGATCTTAAAACTATATATATTTTATTAAAAAAGAAAAAACATTTAGAATTGATATCTTAAAAAAATCTCAATTTGACAAAAAATATATATTTTGTGATATCAAAATTATATATATTTTCTTTAGAATTAAAATATTAAATATCCAAATATTTTATTAAATTTTAAATAGTTTCTAATAATTCTATTTATTTATTATTTATCATTTTGAGATATTTTTGCTGCTGCATTAGCTTCATCAACGAGAGAGGCTATAAAAATTAGCGTAACTGTCCTGTTGCTTATCGACGGCAATTCGTTTGGATCTTAACAATCTGGGCGTGTGTCGGCATCGACACAGTTGCATATCATTGGATCTGGCATGTTTTGGACATGTTAGCACCAATACCAGATAAATAATTATTCGAGGCACAACCCCAGCACATTTCCACATGTTGGTCCCCTGTTTTCAACTTTAAATTGAGCTTGTTTTGATTTCTTGTTTTCTTCTTTTCTCGTTTTCCAGTTTTGATTTATTGCGCTCGCTCTTTCTTTGCTCTTTCTCTTTCTTTTCCTTTTTCTGGTTATGGCAGTCGTTGACAACAGCTGTTTCGTATGTTGTAATTGGAAGAAAACAATTTTGTTGTTTTATTTTTTTGTTTTTGTTGTTGTCTTCTCCCTCTTTGGCATTGATAAGAACACAACTCAGATTAACGCACAGAAATACTGGTTCATGCCTTTTATTGGGGGCATTATCAGCAGCTCAAACAATTTACTTCCTCTATGCCACGCTTTAATATTTAATTGTAAAAAAAAAACCTTTTAATGATTTCATAATTAATTAAAACAAAAACAACGTCGGCTATAAATCTCAATTCCTAATATAACCGACACTGTTACTTAACAGCACACTGTTACGGTCACCACACGCGGAGCTGTTAATAGCTGGAGTCTATCTCAGCATGAGAGAGCGCTTTTGCGTTTGCAAAATTTTGCTTTTGCTTGCTGTATTTGCTTTACGCTCTCCAGCAACGACAGAGACAGAAACGATAATAAGAGAAATTTTTGCATTTGCATTTTGGCTTTGCTTTTGAAGTGGCGCTTAAAGCGTTGCCAGACTGTAGACTGTTTTGATATCACCGATCAACTCCAACAACATTTGTTATGCTAATTTATCAGTTTTTGAGGGAGGTTAAATTCAAGTGTCCAAAATGAAGGCCAATAACAGCTCGTCACAATGCAATTTCGATGGCCAGCGCTCATATGCGGGCATGATTATTTCAAGTGTTTCGCGTTTCGTTGAGGGTAATTTAATGTGCTGTCATTATTTGTAATGGGGGTTGTTTCAACCTTACTATAAAAGCTGCATGCAACATGATCGATCTGTGTGAAGTAATGAAATTGGACATGGGGTAATGGATATTATATTCAATATGGGTTTGTTTGTTCAAATCAAGGCAATGTCGACTTAGGGTGGTAATTTCGTTCTCTCGTTATCGTTATCTCAATATGACATTTTTCAACATAGAAATTTCAAATATACTCCACGGTATTTATTCTCTTTTTATGTCGTCACAAAAGCCCAAAACAAAAGGCGCGCTCAAACACACACACACACACAGCACCGCTGGCTCACCCACACGCACACCTTTGCTTTCATGCAGCACTCTCTCGTTTTCGCTGGCTTGCTCTCTATCTCTCTCTGTCTGCCTTTGCGCTCTCATATAATTATGCTGTTCATTGTGTTTACTTTTTGCTTGCATTGTTGTTGTTGTTCCGTTGCTGCTCTCGCTTACTCTCTCTCTGGCGCTCTGGCTCCCTCGTTGTGTTTGTTGCGTTGTTGTTGCTGCTGCCTTTCGAGAGCTGTACGTTTTTGTTGTTGCTTGAGCATATGTGCGTTTGCCATATGTATGCGCACATTGGGATTTTAATATTTTTATAGCCAATGAATCTGCATTGCTAATAAACATAATGATTGTTCATTATGATAAATCAATGCTGTCTTCTATTAAAAATTTTAATTTAATATAATATGCCACTATACAGAGCAACATTTGCTCAAGTTCGAAAGTTACAGGGTATTTACAGAGTCGTGCACCAACGTCCATTACTTCTCACCACTCGTTTTCTTTGCCGTTGTCCGACGCGTCGCTTGCAGCTGCTGTCGCTGCCAGCAGACTTATTGGATTTCAGTTCAGAAAATTTGTTCGCGCCGTGCGGTTGTGTGGAGCGGAAAGTTGAAATTCGCTTTCAAGTTGTCCAGAGGTTTTCATTTCTTTTGCACTCGCTCGTTGTTATTGTTGATTTCAATTGTGAGAGAAGCGGCAGCAGCAGCAGCAGCATCCAAAAAAACTGCAGGCGCTGATGTTTGGGTTCTATTCGTAATCGGAAACGCGGCAACAAATCTAATTTAAATAAAATATAAAATCTGTAAAAATAAATATTTGAAAGTGAAATTACAACGGTAAATCAAATACAACGCGACGACGCGAAACAAATTTTTTGAATGAAACGCTAAGAGGAAGTCAATAAAAATTAATTGCAGCAATAAGCAATAATTTAATAAAATTAATATTCATTCATTTACTAAAGTGCTTAACAGTTTAACAAAACAAATTAAAAGTGTTTCTTTGGTGTGCATCTCAACAATTTCTCAAAGCGATTCCAATTAGTGTTCGAGCAACAAAGGCAACAATAGACATAAGGTACGAAAAAATAAAGAAGTCTCATTTACTTTTTTGAGAGTTGATGAAAGGTGTAGACTAAAACACACAAATACACATTCACATACTCAGATGAGAACTGAAACCTTTCGACTGCAGCAAATAAATGCGAATAATTCGTTTTTCGTTATTTTGTTTTGTGCGCTGCCCAAATTGAAGATTTTGACACACGTTGAGAGCAAAAAGAGAGTTTGGTAGAGTTTACCAAAGAGTATAGAAATCGGAGAGTTGTGCAGCATCAAAACAAAAAAAAAAAAAACACAAATAAAAGCTTTGCATGTGTTTGTGTGTATGTGGGTGAGCAAGTGAGTGCAGATTAAATGACTTTGCCTACGTATCCTTTTCAATAGAAGTTGTGAAACAAAAAAAGTCCTTTAGAAATGCATTTTGTTTTCATAAACGAATATGTGAAGAGAATTTTGTATACATGAATTATTATATAATATAAAATAATTATTTAAAGAAGTACTAAATATTTAATTCTAATGCTTTATTAAAATTTGTTTAAATCGACCACTCATAAAAAATAATAAATTAAAAAACAAATAGGTATATTTTGGAAAGATCTGTTTATTTTTATAAATTTGTATAAACAGCAAACAACAAAATGTTAAAACTGTATTCTTTTTGGCAAATAAATTAAGCAAAATAAATATTTTAAAAAAGAATAAAATAAAAATTTGGTGCTTAAATTGTTTATATAAGATTCAAAGATTTATGTGACAAAATACTTTTTAGTTTAACACCTTTTAAAGAATTTATGATTATCAAAATCTGTTAAAAGCCCTCTATGTTTTCCTTGCCCAAATACAGCACGTTTCAAAGCCATAAATCTTATCGCCAATCTCAGCTGATGTTAATTGTTGTTTTTTTTTTTCATAAACATTTTGTGAGGTACGATGACATTTTAAATAAATAATGCGAAATTACGTATTTTAACACTTGTGAAAATACAAATTGGCGAACACTTGCATTAATTTTTGTTTTATTTATAAACAAAATTTAAAAACAAAATCCGTGCCAAGCGCCACTTGAGGTAACCGTGCCAAAAAAATAAGTTTTAACTTTTATAAATGTTATGTAGATAAACTTAGATTTTAACAAATTGAATTTTTTTGACAGTTTGCTCAAAAATTATCGAAAATTATTTATTTTTTTTTAAAGCGCTGTTTTTTTTTTTTTTTTTTTGAATATTCAAATTTCATTTAGTTTCGTGAAAATTAATTTTGCATTTTGCATTTAGTTGACAGCTTTTTATCAATGAGGTTTTTCTTAACCTCGCATAAATGGATTTTTAATTTGCTTTTTGAGTGCTTGCTAAGTAGAACGCTGCGGAAAATCGCAACTTGTTATTATGAATTTAATACCACATTTTAAATATAGGGCAAATAAAAACTTTTTAAATATAAAAAAATCTATGTTTAATTTCTGATCAATTTGTATTTATATAAATTGCATTTTGTGAGCGACTACTGTAAAAACAAGTAAGATTGCTCTAGTCGGGACCTCCCGACTAGGAGATACCCTGAACCCAGCATTTAACACATACACACAAACTCTCGGCACTTAATAA
>SCDY01002855.1:0-23105 GCA_004143825.1 Drosophila micromelanica | reverse complement strand
AAGTAAAATATTTAAAAAAAGGCAATTAAATACCGCAAAAACAAATTAAAGTTTTGGAGCACAAGAAAAAACACGTCAATCACTCTCAAGCTTAGATCTCTCTATGAGATATCTGTTTAAATTTCAATGTTTAACATTTTAGGGTGTGTAATAGGACATAAAACTGCATAAAACAGTGCGGTTTTGGATATTGATGCAGAAAGATTTCACAAGTACAGAAATAATTAGTTGTTTAAATTATTTTTCAATACAATTCATACATTATTTAATTGACAAATTCCATGTTCCAAACTATTTTAGGTTTTATAAGCGTAAAGATTAGTTTAGCAAGGCTATTCAAGATGAAACATAATGAAACATCGACTTTCGAAAATGGTTCATCCAGGAACGGAAATTGACAGTGGGGTATACCACATTATCCACTACAAAATAAAAGCACTGAGAGAAAAAAACAAGGACTTTATAAAATTCAGGGATGCAAATACCTACAAAGCGAGACGTCGGAGACAAAATGCGGGCATTTTCTATAATTTGGTCCTCATCCGATAGAGTGTTAACAGTAAAAAGATTTGTGAAAAGTCGTAAGTGTTGAAGGAAACCGCATAAATAAACTTTATAATCCCACAAGACCGCGTCCTGGGCCCTTCTGCTGAAGGAGATTGCTTGCGTTAGGTAGTGCCTGGTTATTTGTGTGCAGATCCATAAAAGACGGAGAGGATCTAATGCAACCAATGTTTTTTAACGACTGACTCGACTCTGTTAGTTTACAATATTCCTTTTACAGCATTCGAATATGAATGTGTATATACATGTGTGACTGTAAGATTACATTTTCAACACCCTTTCTCAAAGCAAACAAACGTTAAAATACTTCAAATTTTTCATGTTCATAAATTTATTATGGTTCCTTTTTAACAAATTCTTGGTAAGCACGTCTGCTATTATGACTTGACGTAAAAAATAATATGTTATATTTATATGCTTGGTCCTAGCATGATTTTCTGTATTTTTTGCCAATTGTTGCGCAGGTTTTCTCCATTTATTTTATTTTAGCTCTGCCTTAGACGCAAAAGAGCGCAGGACATGTTTCACACCTGCATGCAGCTGAGCCAAATTTGTAACCGAGTTTTGTTAGAGATAACTACATCAGCTCTCCCACTTGTGTTTGGTACACATCTACCTTATGACATTGGCTGCCGTTGCAAGCCATTTGGTATCCAACATCAAAAGGTGAAGATGCAGGTCTATAATTTTCCATGCCGTGTCTACGCAATAGCTTTTTTATATAAACTGATCTCGCCAAGTTGACCCTTTGTCAACGCATTTAACTGACTTAGAAATGTCAGTCTTAATGCTCACCATGTCTGACTTTGAGTGGCAAGCTATCATCAACATAGACAAGAGATAATGCAAGATTACCTGCCTTACTCCTATAGAGGCATGGCTCATTGTCGCAAGCTACCAAACCAATCTCTCTGCTGTCTAGTCGATATATCATTTTTTCAGCAGCCTCAAGCTTTTCGCCCTCTTCTGCACTTGAAAATTCATTTGCATTACTTTGGTCAGTAGTATCAGAAGGAGAAGTAGAGTCGCATCGCTGGAGTTTGCGTCATCATCATGTTGTTCGTCACAAGCATTCTGTTGATTCTCTCCACTTAACATATTAAACCGTGTTGTAGACTGCAACGTATAGCCAGTAGCCTTTACCATGCATCGAGCAGCCAACCTTGCGGTATTCTTCACCTTTGGGTTGGAACTTGCCCTTTTGATGCCCAAGCGCCAGTGTAACGGAAAACCTTTAGATGACTTATCGATGGTTTATTACCAATAGGTAATACCTACGCTTCTATTAGTCATTCTGCTTAATGCTCTTGTATATGCACGATTGCGTAAATGCACCGTTGTGTTTAGTGCCTCTGCCCATAGTGACTGGTCTAATTCTGATTAAGCCAACAAACATAAAACCATCTCTCTCCATCGCTGCGAATAGACTTGATTTTCCTATTTGGCGTTCTACAAAATTTTTGTATTCTAAAAAATTTTCTAAAGACCCCGTCTGTTCCTTTTAGAAAATATACAAAAATCCGCCTTGATTTGTCAACAATAATCGTAGGTAAGTATGTAGACCCACCAAGCGACTTTGTTTCGAATGGGCCGCATACATCAGTGTGAACTAACTCCAGTAGTTGTTGCGCTCGACTCTCTATTGCGGTTGTGAATAGTTGCATGTGAACCTCTGTCACCATGCACACCTTGCACGATATCTTCTGCAACATGTCAATGTTTTCCTTACCGCGCACCATTCCTTTCTTTGTCATTTCCTGAATGCTTGCATAATTCAGATGCTCATATCTGTTATGCCAAAGTGCTCTATCTGTTTTAACTTATTAACCATTGTTAATATGACATTTAAACATTTACAAATTTCCAACGCGCTTGATATCGAGAATACATACCCCACATTGTACATCCTTGCACTCTTTGGACCAAAATGTAATAAACATTTTTTTCACTGCTAGTTAACTGATATAAAATTGGCTGTCAGCTTTGGCACATACATTACATTCTGTAGAACTAGGGTACAAAAATCTATCTCTTGTTTTACTTCATCTCTACCTTACAAGATGGCGATATCCGCCATGCCGATCATTTCTTTATGAGGCATAAACTTCTAAAACATTTGTTTTTTACAACACATATGGTTCGTAGCCCCAGTGTCCTAAAAACAGGTTGATCAATTAAAACTGTGTACATTTTACTTGTTCAACAAGTTGTAATTTAGCTTTTCACTGTGTCTGTCCTTCGTGCCCTTCTTCACAACACTTACAGTAGTCTACTTTAGTCAGGTTCTTCTTTGTGTAGACCTTTGCACTTTTTGCCATGCATGCCATGCACTTTTGCCATGCCATGCTTGTCTGCATTTCCATTACTATCGGCTTCTTCATTCAGCTTTATACCTAGAATTTCGAACGTTGGCAAACTATCGCGCGACTTGATGGCGACAATGAAATTTTCATAACCGTCTGGAAGACTGGAAAAGCAAAATAATAATTTGTGAAAAGTCGTAAGTGTTGAAGGAAACCGCATAAATAAACTTTATAATCCCACAAGGCCACGTCCTGGGCCCTTCTGCTGAAGGAGATTGCTTGCGTTAGGTAGTGCCTGGTTATTTGTGTTTAGATTAATAAATGACGTACACGATTTACATCAAGCAAAGTTTATTAACGACTGACTTGACTTTGTTAGTTTACAGTCTTCGTTTTACATTAACGTGTATATACATGTGTGCATTGAAGGTTAAATTACATTTTCATTATTTTCAACAATAAAACTAAAGTAAATACAAATAAAAATAAAAAATTAACTTAATTACTAAGAGGATAGAAGGCATTCTTGAAAAAAATTTGTAATGTTTGTACCGAAGTATATACATGAGAAAAACAAGTACAAACATTAATTATTACTTTTAAATGGAACAAATATATATGAAATGTAGAATTTGTATTGTATTTATAACGTGAATCTTCTGTATGAAAACAAACTTCAACTTAGTTTCAACTTAAATACCTCTTATTATTTTTGCAAAGCTTGATTCGGAGAGGACAATAACCTATCCCCACTTGCCCTGAGTACGGCCTGGCACTTGTCATTCATTAGAAGAGCAGATTTTAAACTCTGTATTGCTTATTTAAATCATCACAAGGGACGCCGAAAGGTTTATGCAGAACATATATAATTATGTCTTGGTCAAGAAATTGATATAATAGTAATTTTAATTTATCTTATTTCAGTTATTTACACCATGCATAATTTTGTGATTTCTAAAAGAGAGAACCGCGCATAAGGCTCCAGGTTTAATCCACGAAAGACAAATAATATAAATTTCTTCTTTACGAACTCAATTTGGTCTCTATATAATTAGAATTGTGGGGACCATACGCATGGTGAGATTTCCAGAATAGGACTTTTAAGGTCTCTTTGGACCATCTTTCAATGAAAATAATGAAAATGATTAAATTTTGTGATTAAACTCGATTCTAGCTGTCCAAGAATTTAATTAACTTCTTTAGAAAGTCATTGCCTTACACTTATAAAAATTAAGATTTAATATGAGATCTCCACACACGGATTTAAAGGCGTCGAGATCATCTTGTAAGAACATACCTGAAGCCATGCTCAATTTCACATCATCGCCATACATTAGCAGACCTTTACAATATCGAGTAAAGGTCAAACCACTTCCCCTGGGTAGCCCCAAATGTCACACTAAAACAAAAAGAATATGCATTTCTAAAAATAATTTTTTGTGTAGTTCTTCTTTGATACGCTGAAATCCAATGAATTGGACTTACTGCGAAGTCAAGTGGTTTGAGGCAAAAGTTTTTCAAAAATCAGTATAAAGAGGGTTAGAAGGTTAGTGGTTATAGATCTACGTATCCTAAATCCATGCTGGCTAGGTAAAATGATAAAGCTGTATACATTTTGCAGTTGAGATGTTATAATTTTTTTGTAAAAACATTTGAAATTATGTACAATTTGGAAATACCTCTATAATTTTTAAGAACTTTTTTCTTTCTATATTTAAGCAGGGAAATTATAAATTTGCAGTTGAGATATTTTAATTCTCTCAAAAAGCGTTTGAAATTTTAGACAATTTGGAAATACCTCTACAATTTCGAAAATGGTTTTTTTTTCTATTTTTTCCCCCAAACAAACATAGGATAACAAATACAATCGCAAATCGATAAAGTGGCTAGAGCAACCAAACTTGGTATGTATATAGCTGGCGACCTTCCCAAAAGATTGACACCTGGGTATCCCAGTCACGCCCTCTAGAACGCTCCATAGCGCCCCTTCCCTTAAAAATCAGATATGGGTATATCTTCCACAGTTTTTGAGCTAGGGTCACAAATTTGGGATTTATATTACTGGAATGCTCCCCCAAAAATAACAGAAAAAATGTTTGGCCACGCCCAATCCCGCCCCCGTAATCACAAAAACCGTTATAACTGACGCACAAATCGATAAAACTTGTATATTTCGTTTTAGTACATACCAAATTTGGTGGCTCTATCTTTAAAATTGTGGGAAATATTCACTTTTTATCGATTTGCGATTTGAGGTGTATCGACATGTTATCGTATTGCCAGTCTCCCAGAGGGCGTGGCACAAAAGTCTTAACACTTTGTCTGAAGAAGATAACTACAAGTATATATCAAAAACATTCAAGTCTCTATTTCAATAGCGCCGAAAAAAGTTGCGTTCATCGGACAGACGGACAGCATGACGGACATTGCACAAACCCAATATACTCTTTTCACTTCATGAACGAGTATAAAATGGTTTTCATGCAGATTTATAAACAAATTCATGATCTACAAAACAGCATTAAAAATATATTAACATTTTATTTTAGTCTTCTATAATTTTATACTAATACACAAATACTCATAAAACTGTGTCAACAAAAGTCTACGTACTCGTACTTTTCTGCCTGGCGCCAGCGTTCTTAAAAGTAACGGGGAATTTCGAAGCATGCGTGCAAGGACGTCGAAATTCGTCATAATTAGTGCGCATTGCTTAAACTGGTCAAAATTTGCAAATTTTATAGTGAAAAAGCTGCTTATGAGTTTCCACAGAAGAACGTGGGCGGGAAATTTAGGAAATAATGTCCCGACGAAATTCAAACAGTCATTGGCCGTTTTAAATACGAAGAGCGGATCAAAAATAATAGCAGATCTGGCAGACAATCTTCACTTTCAGATCGCGACAAGCGCCAAAATAAGCATTTGGTGGACAAAGATCCGTTTAGTAGCGCAGTACAGATTACATCATGGCTACGTAGGACTACTCAGAAGGATTTACACCCACAAACTGTACGTAAGGCGATAAAATCATATTTAAATCATACCCTTCACGCAAGAAGCCAGAAGTAAATTTAATAAATTGTAAGAAGCGTTTGGAATCGCTAAAGCGTACTTGGACAAACCGGTTTACTTTTGACGTAAGGTGATCTTCTCAGATGAGTCAAAATATAATATTTTTGGTTCGGACGGGCGATTTTGCTTGTGGAGAAGACCTGGAGACCTGGAGAGAAGACCTGGAGTGCGCTTAACCCGAAAAACACAATAATGACTAGAGTGGTGTGGTTTGGAGTTGTATAGCTGCATCGGGCGATAAGAGCTTTGAATTTATTGATGCCGTGATGGACTAAAACAAGTATACTAATATACTTAAAAGAAATTTAAAAATCAGCGCTGAAAAATTCGAAATAGGGTCAAATTTCTACTTTTAAGAAGACAATCACCTACATATTATATCAATTATCAGACGCGACCACAGAGTCCCGACCTAAGCTCGATAGAGTATGTGTGGAATATACTTGAAAAAAACAGTCGAAAGCTCCATATAAGCATTGCATTAAGAGTAAGCCGTACTCGTTACTAATTATACTGAAAACTAAGTGATGTCAATGCCAAATCACCTCAAATTGGCTATTAAAATCATGGGTTATCCTACCATAGACAATATAAATACTAAGATGAGTAACGCAGTACAACGAAAAGCCACAAGGCAGCTTCATGTTTTGTAAAATTGAGAACGAAAACCAAATCGGTGCTCTTGCGCTCTCACAATTCCAAGAGCGTAAAATAGAACCTGCTCTCAGCTTGGCTACCCGAGTCAAGTCATATTAATACATAATAATATTAAAAAAAAATATGAATCAAGTATTTATATCGTATTTGGATTGAGTTTGGAGTTCTCAATTAAATGCTGATCAGTATAAAATTAAATTGAATGCCAAACTAAAATCAAGTCGAAATTTCACAGCTTAAGTAATAACATTCTTGTGGTTTGTTTTATTTAGGACTTTTTATACCCTGAACCCATTGAAAATGGGTACAACAGGGTATAATGGTTTTGTGCAAATGTATGTAACAGGCAGAAGGAAGCATCTCCGACTCTATAAAGTATATATATTCTTGATCAGGACGACGAACTGAGGTGTTTTAGCCATGTCCGTCTGTGTGTCCGTCTGTATGAACGCAGCGATCTCGAAACTACAATAGCTAGAAAGCTGATCTTGGTCTCATTCAGTTCGTATATACATATAATACGCAATACAAGCTTATATTTTTTTTTCGATAACTTTATCCGATACGATAAGACGATAAGAGATAGAAGCAACAAATTTAGTGGGTTATGTTTGTGTAAGCGATACGCAGATTTTGATATCTTCGGATTTTCGGTATTGAGAAAAACGTATTTGATTGAAGTATTTTGTACATAGTTTGAGAAAATTCGAGTTTTCCGTACTTCTCACCTCGTTGACTTGTTTGTAGCACGGAATAATTGATTTTTATTTTCAGTGTACATGCATAACGGAGTTGTGCAGGCCTTCTCTACACCGAGGATACGAAGGGAGGCTTGAAACACTTCAGATCATTCAGACCATTTTGATCTGAGTGGAGGATAAATGGCGCACCAACGCGGCAAAATACTTCTTGTATGAGAGCTTGGGCCACGATTTCCGCCAGCTGATTTGGTAGAGCGATGCATTCTGGCCATTTGGTGAAGTAGCACATGACTACTGCTATGTACCGGTTACCATGGGGTGTTGTGGGTGGGATGTCGATGGCTAAGCGTTTTAAGGGAGTACCAACCGAACTAGGTTGCAGTACGGCGAGATGGGCCTTTTCTAGCATTGCACACTGTGGAGGTGGGGGTGTGAGTGGGGATGGGGGTTCGAAATTTTGTTGCCGATCTTTAAAGGCGATGGCCAGCTATCTACCCTCTAAATTTGGTAACTCTAGCTTGAAAACTGTGGGAGATATAGGCATTTGCGGCGGGCGGGGCACTAGGGGCGTTCTAGTGGGCATAGCCGGTGACTTTGGTGGCTCTATCTTAAATATTGTGGGAAATATACATTTGTTATCGATTGGAGCTGCCAGATTTATCGGTTTTTTTGAATACGGGAGCGGGAGTGGGCGTGGCCAAAAATTGTTTCTGTGTTGCTTGGGGGAGCATTCCTGCAATATATATACAAAATTTGGTGATTCTAAGTCAAAATCTTTGGGAGATATAGCCATATCCGATTTTTAAGGGCGAGGGCGCTGGGGGGCGTTCTAGTAGGCGTGGCCGGGAAATCAAGGTATCAATCTTTAGAGTAGGTCACCAGCTATCTACATGCCAAATTTGGTGACTCTAACTTTAAAATTGTGGACTTTATCGATTTGCGATTTTAGGTGTTATCGGTTTGCCACGCTCCCAGTGGGCATGAAAGACAGCAAGGGGTCTAGGCTACACCCTATATAAGTCTAGGATTTTAAGAAATAAAATCAGTTGAAATATACTCATCACGCCGTGCGTTTCATTTAAGGCACTTCGGGTATAAGTTCGACACTCCTAGCAACTACATGGTTTTACAGACCTACTTTCCAGTGATTGAACATTTGGTCTTTCGAGCGTGCCTTAATTGAACAGCACCTTGAGTTTCAATCCGAAGAGAGTGTCATAATAAATTGCCATTAAAATTGCCATTAAAATTTCTAAGACTTGCCAATTGGAACGGCACTCGAAGTCACGCTGAAGCAAGGATTTCTACGACGGCAGAAAACATAAAGAGACTGCAGCTGGACGGCGAAAAGGGCTAATGACAAGTAACTACCAGAAGGTACTGCTAGCCCATGCAGAGTGCCCGCAAGCAGGTCCGAAACCTCTGACAATAGAGGAGTACCGGGCGAGACCACCGGCAGCAAAAGCAACATAAAAAACTTTTGTTTACATATATACTTAACTTAAAAATCAGTACTAAAAAAATATAAAAACTACTTTTTTGTTCAAATTTACATATATTAAAAAACAGAAATTAAAAAAAAAATTAGACAATTAAAAAACAATACCTTAAAAACAAAATGTTGTCCGACAAAGCAATAGTCAGAAGTGGTAAAGCAGATTAGGGAGATTGAAGGGAAAAACGATGGCAAAATAGAGCAATTAAAAAATGGCAAAGGGAGTTTCATGCAAATCCAAAATTTGAGTAGTCGATCACGACATTTTCAATAAAAAACAATTCGAGATGATTATGTCTGACAAATTAAAAGTAAAAATGCCTAACCCGAAAGTAAGGCCATCGAACAGCCATCGAAACTTTAACCGGACCCTCTAGAACAGAGAGCTGACGAGTTTGATAAGAAAATAGGTAGGCTAAATAAATAATTCAATGAAACCCAATCAGAGATTAGAAAAAATAAAGTATAAATATTTGGAATGAGGAAAAAAAGGTCGTATTCTTTTGGGAAGAGATAGTAAAAGAGATACAATTCTTTAAACATAAATATGAGGGTATGCTACCTAAAATACAGGTACCCACGTTCTCTGGCGATCTGTTTTCAGAACTATTTATAGAGTTGGTTCAGTCAAGGGAGGATCTGAGTCCATCCTTAAAGTTCAATTATCTAAAAACCGCATTAAAAGGAGAAGCAAGATGTCTCGCACTTGTTGGTGGGCTCCCCGGATAATTTTAATAGCACTTGGGAATTATTGACCAAGCGCAATGAAAAGAAGCATAAAATATTTTTCGAGCATGTTAAGTTGCCATTCGACAATAAAACATGAAAATGTTTATTGATTCAATCAATGAACCAATACATTTAATTAAAGCAAAATCACTCTTATCAGAAGATGTTGATGTAATCTTTGCACACATGATTATTCGTAAGTTCAATTGAGAAGTATTGCAATCTTACGAAAGTCACTTAAACACGTGTATAACTGAAAGGCAATCGCTGTTAGCAACAGCAATTGTAAAAATAAAATCGATGTATGTGGAGTATGATCACATGGAGTGGATCACAAGCCACGATAATATCTGAGGAAGATATTAAAACTGCCTATATTAAGTGTCAATTAAAAGATTAGTGGAGTGTCCTCAACAGAAAATAGGATAGCAAAATACAAAGTTAATTTAACAATTAAAACTAACATCTTAGTAAAGACCCACTCAAAATCGAGGCAATAGTTCTACCAAAACTAATGAAATCTCTACCAGATAGATATTGATAAATTAAAATGGGTTAGCCACATGTTAGCGGATTCTTATTTTAATAAACCAGGTAATCTATCGGAACAGTAAGCTATCAGGGTGCACGAAATGCAAAGGTGAAAAGGCCATAATTGTAGCAACCATTGAGGTATAAGACTTAGATAGATTTTGGGAAATAAAAGATGAATACACAGAAGGCTTAGAGAAAGAAATCTGTGAGAAAAACTTTACGCACACAACAAAAAGAAAGGAAGATTTATAGTGACTATTCCATTTAAAAAAGAAAAAGAGTTAGAAGAATCAAGACCGCAAGGAATGGCCTGGTTCCTAAACTTAGAAAAATGGTTTCAATAGAAAAGTCAGCTTAAAGAAAGCTATACAAAGTTTTTGAAAGAATACAAAGACTTGGGACACATGGTCGAGTCCAAAGACAATGGGAGGTATTATTTACCGCATCAGGCGGTATTAAGAAACTCTACTCTTACGAACAAATAAGGGTGGTTTTTGACGCTTCAGCAAAAACCACAAATGGCAAAAGTCTAAACGATATTATGTAGATTGGACCAAGAGTTTTATACACTGACGACAGCTACATACGGGACCGCATCAGCTCGATATTTAGCAACAAGAGTGCTAGTAGAGATAGGGAAGAATTGTAAGAATAAGGCAATCGGCGATGCTATTAGAAATAATTTGTATATGGGCGATCTAATGTCAGGAGCAGATTCCATAGTAGATTGTCAAGAAAAAATTAAAGAAGTACCTCGAAAGTTAGCAGAAGCTGGGTTCAATCTAAGGAAACGGATTTCGAATAATCCAGAAACTATAGAAAAAGTAGAGAATATCGATAAAAATAAATCAATTACAATCAAAGAAAATGAATCTTGAGATCGCTCGGACAAATACCTCTTGATTATCTTCTGATTTTACGTGATTCCATTTTATATTTATATTCTGTATCTCGTCTGTTCTTTTTCTGATAAATTTTTCTTTATTAGTATTATTTTTAATCCAAGCTAGCGTAATCGTAGAATTACTCCAAGCGTATAATTCTGTTTCTTCTGTTATGGAATCATTTATTCTTTTTATTAATTTCGCTAAAAGATGTGCCGCGCGTAGCTCTAATTTTTGTATTGTATTATATTGTCTTCCTATTTTTCATTTACTTTACTTTTACTAGCTATAATAAACTACTGCTGCGTACGCTTTCTCTGATGCATCTGCGAATCCTTGCAGCTGGATTAATGTTAATTAAGCAATAGCAAGCAAATCAATTTTTGACAGAACTCAAGTTGTTACGACAGAAATAGGAAATTGAGACGAAAAGTAAAATACTATGCCCTTATCCATTTCAGACAAACATGGTATATTAAGAGTAGCTGGTAGATTGCAAAATTCGAATATAGAATTCAATGTAAAACACCCAATCATCTTAAACAAAGGCCACATGTCCTTGTTGATAATAAAAAAAACAAATAGTGAAACGTTGCATGGGGAATCAACTTAATGCGGAATTAT
Organism: Drosophila micromelanica; assembly: GCA_004143825.1. Taxonomy (NCBI): domain Eukaryota; kingdom Metazoa; phylum Arthropoda; class Insecta; order Diptera; family Drosophilidae; genus Drosophila; species Drosophila micromelanica. The sequence continues at coordinate 11,542 of SCDY01002855.1, read as the reverse complement.
ATTCAGAGAAAATACTGGATATTCGGAATAAGAAACTCGTTAAACCTTAAAGAATGCGTTATATGTACCAGATAATGGGAAATCTTCAACAGCATAGAATAACAGAATCTTTTCCATTTTTAAATACAGGAATAGACTATGCAGGGATGAAAAGGATCAAAACAAATACTCAAAAAATCGGGGACGAAAAACATAAAGGATACATAGCATGGCCACAAAGGCAATACATTTAGAATCAGTTAGTGATTTAACATCAGATGGTTTTCTAGCTGCCTTGAGAAGATGCATAACAAGGCGCGGATGATGGGCTCACATATACTCCGATGACGGAATGAACTTTGTACTTAATCAAGAATTCTTAAAAAGCAATAGAGGACAGTAATTTAACGTAAGAAGAAATGTCAACATTGTTATGTCAAATGAGTGGTGTGGGGTGTGTATGCCGATCTTTAAAAGCGATGGCCAGTTATCTACCCTCTAAATTTGATAACTAGCTTAAAAGAAGTCTCCCGATGGTCATCCTATATTACTCTGTGGTACCTATCCTAGCTGTGTTTCATCTCTCTCTTTTTCTTCTACTTTACGCACTGAAGGGGCTTTGGACTTTATATCTAGTATATCTAGTATATCTTTATATCTTGTTGTTATGGCGACGCGTCATCATAAGTGGCCCCCATGAAACCTGTCGTCTCGTCTGTTGTGGTGGTCCCCTGAGCCTCTCTCGTTGAGTCCTTTGTTGTTATCTCGACCTGTGACCAAGCTGACCATGGGGGTGGTTACAGGGGCCTCGCCCATTTCCAGGATAGTTGGCTGGCTTCCGGAACAGGTTCTTCTCGCTTGGCGGTCTTTTTGTGTGGTGTCCGGGGTCCTCGTCGGGGTTGAGCTACCTACTTGCTCCGTCTCCTTGGGTCCCGTGTTACCGCCAGCCGGTGCTACGAGGTTGGCGTGAGTGGGGGTGAAGGTGGGGGTGTGAGTGGGGATGTGGGTTTGTCGCCGAAATTTTGTGCCGATCTTTAAATGCGGTGGCCAGTTATCTACCCTCTAAATTTGGTACTCTAGCTTTAAAACTGTGGGAGATATAGGCATTTGCGGTGGGGCGGGGGCGCTGGGGGCGTTCTTGTGGGCGTAGCCGAGGTATCAAGGTCTCATTTTTTAGGGGTAGTTCTATCTTAAAAATTGTGGGAAATATATACGAGTAATCGATTAGAGCTGCCAGAAAAATCGGTTTTTGCGAATACGGGGGCGGGAGTGGGCGTTGCCAAAAAAATTTTTTGTGTTGTTTAGGGGAGCATTTCTGCAATATATATGCAAAATTTGGTAACTCTAGGTCAAAAACTATGGAAGATATAGCCATGTCTGATTTTTAAGGGCGGGTGATCTGGGGCGCGTTCTAGTGGGTGTGGCCGGGATATCAAGGTCTCAATTTTTCGTCGCCAGCTATCTACCTGTCAAATTTGGTGGCTCTATCTTAAAAATTGAGCGATATATACACGTTTTATCGATTTGTGCGTCAGATATAACAGTTTCTGTGATTTCAGGGGCGGGAGTGGGCGTGGCCAAAAAAATTTTCTTTGATGTTTGGGGGAGCATTCCAGTAATATAAATCCCAAATTTGGTGACCCTATCTCAAAAACTGTGGGAGATATAAGCATTTCCAATTTTTTAGGGCGGGGCGCTAGGGGGCGTTCTAGTTGGCGTTGCCAAAATGCAATCTTTGGGGGAGGTCACCAGCTATCTACATACCAAATTTGGTGGCTCTACCTTTCAAATTGTGGGAAGTATTCACTTTTTATCGATTTGCGATATGAGGTGTATCGACATGTTATCGTATTGACAGCCTCCCAGTGGGCGTGGCACAAAAATCTTAACACTTTGTCTGAAGAAGATAACTTCAAGTATATATCAAAAAGATTCAAGCGTCTCGCGTTACTGCCAGCCGGTGCTATTTCCACGAGGCTGACAGACTTTGTTTAGTTGTCGTTGTCGTCGGCCTGCACAGTCTCTACGAGTTTGGCGGGCCTGGCGGTGTCGTCGTTGATGGTGTCAGCCTGCGCGGTCTCTACGAGGCTGGCGGTCTCGGCGTTGTTGTCCTTGATGGTGTAGGCCTTGTGTGGTTGCCTTTGCTGTTGTTCCCTTCGGTGTCTTTGCTTGCCTTGTGGTTGACAGTTGTACCCTTAGATGTCGTGTTTCTACTGCTTGCGTCTTACTTACGGCTGTTGTCGTGTGCGAGTTCCAGTTTCTCCACCCGGTTCCATTCTTCGACGCGATGATCGCCTCGTGAGTCGAATGCCGATAATCGGCTCCTCAGATCCTCGACTGAGCCAGTAGTCTCCAGCCCGCATTCCTCCCAAAACCCTTGTAGATCAGCCTTGCGCCTGTAAGCGATCCACCTCACGCCCATTTTGTTTATTGTGGAGGGAGGTTGCCTCGGTCCTGTATTGTTGCTCTGTGTTGTTGGTCCTTGGCGAAGGATACTATTGTTGTGCTACTGTTGCTCGGGATGTCGTAGACCTTGGTTGTAGGACCTCAAAGGATATTAAGGCTCTTCTTTGCGTTGGAGCCCGCCTTTGCCTAATCAGTGGTGAGGGCCCCTTCTAGCCCTAATGCTGCTGAAAAACGAAACTAGTGTTTTGATTATGTTGCGCTGTTTCTTCATGAGAATATATATACAACAAAGTCAATTTTTTTCGATAATAAGAAAACGGAAAGACTTATCGATCTTTTGAAACACTTGATCTGCGTATGGTATATACGAACCGAATGAGTCCAAGATCAGCTTTCTAGCTTTTGTAGTCTCTGAAATCGACGCGTTCATACAGACAGACAGATTTTAGATTTTAATCTAGACGCTTTACAGAAAAAATAAACTTCAGTAATCGATTCAACTACAAATATAATAACAAGTAAGATTGCTCTAGTCGGGAGCTCGCGACTAGGAGATACCTTGAACCCAGAATTTACAACTTACACACTAACTCTCGGCACTTAATTAGTATTAAGGTGGTTGAAAATTAAAAAAATATATATAATTGGCAATTACCAACGAAAAATGTAATATATTTCCGCCGGTATTCGAACCCGTGACCCACAGCTTCAGATGCAAAACTTGCACTTATGATGTAAAATAACTTAACCATCTTTTTAAAAATTTTCAAGTCAACGCTAACAAAATTCTACTTTTGTTATAAAAATTATAAATATTGATAATAATTATTGATAATTAAATAATAATAAAAAAAGAAACAAATTTCACACTGCCTAATGCGGGGTTCGAACCCGAGCCCTCCAACGTTAGCCGCACAACTCCTAACAGCTGGACCACTGCCTCGATGATTATTCTTGCGATAAAATGCAGTGTTACTGTGCAAAAAATTCCAAGAAAAGCGCTAGACAAAATTTTGCCATTGTATGTACGCCTGCACATCAACACAGAAATTGCTTGTGCTGCAGCTTCGCCCCCAGTACGGAAAAGAAATTCTTGATTTGCTCGTAAGCTAAATGTATGATCGCTATGAAATTTTCAGGACTTATTCATTGTATAAAAATTAATGTACAAACCAATTTGCAAGATTGTAGTATTTGATTTGCGGTTTTTATGGTTTTATCGAATTTGGGCGATTGGGGAGAGGTATCCAAAACCTGAAAAAAAGTCTTTGTATGTTTTACGCGAACATAATAAAAAAAGTTTGGTAGCTCTAGCTTTTATAGTTTGGGAGATATGCTTAAAAAACCGAGTAAAAAAAGCGATAAATATCGATAATAAGAGAACGGAAAGATCTATCGATCTTTTGAAATAAACTTGATCTGCGTATTGTATATACGAACCGAATGAGTCCAAGATCAGCTTTCTAGCTTCTGCAGTCTCTGATATCGGCGTGTTCATACAGACAGACGGACATGGCTTAATCGAATCGGCTAGTGATGCTGATCAAGAATATATATACTTTATGGGGTCGGGGATGCTTCCTTCTGCCTGTTACGTACATTCGCACAAAACCATTATACCCTTTTTTACACATTTTCAATGGGTTCAGGGTATTAAAAGAACTTCAGAAGTAATAAATAGGAGCTTCGAAGGGATGAATAGGTGAATAGAGAACATGACTGAGCAGCTAAAAGAAAGTTATTATGCATATTAAGAATCCATTAATTTCTTTATGATAACGAAACAGCTTGGCCCTTTAATCGATGAATGCGATAAGATACAAGCAGGAATAATAAATCTGTTAATTGACATTAATCACGGACGTCTTATTCTGAACATTCTAATACCAAGACAGTTGAAAGCCGAGTTCTGTAAGATAAAAGATAGTTTACCCGACAAATTAGTACTTCCAAGGAAAAGATCCTATATAGGAATAAAGGAATATTTATAGATAAAAAGCTGATTACAAACACCAAAATACCATTGTTTAGCCAGCATTCATCACAGTTATTTAAAATTATCCAAAGACAGGAACAGATGATTATAATTGATCTAAATTCCGAGTACGTAGTATATAACTTTTAAAAGAGTGTGTGAAGGAAACTAGTCGCGGAATAGTGCCAGTGACAATACAATACCTTTCAAACCAAATAGACCATCCAATTGTATTTATAGATTGATAGCAACTTCCAAAATATATTGGGTAGAAGTAGCTGATTATTTAAAACGCCACAAAAGACAACAGTGAGAGTTCAGTGTGGAGAACAAGAAGATTACAGAACAAGGAGTACTTACAATTGGATCTGACTGTACTCCAAGAACTGAAGATAAGATAAGCTCACCATAAGATGCATTCAGAAAGACAGGAAACCATTACGCCGCCATATAAAGGAGACGTAATTGAGGTCCCGAAAATTATGTGGGCCCCTTTAACCATAGCCAAGATAAATACATCTAAGGAATTAGAAAAATTATTAAATGAAGTTAAGGAATTAAAAGAAAGCCATATTGAATTAAATTTCTATCACGGACATGCTTCGTTAATAGTGGTTATGGTTTCAGTCATAATTATTGTAATACATGTCATAAGAAAAATAAATTTAAGCCAAAGATTACAGGCCATCCATCACCTTTGCCAGCCCTTGGCAGAATGTTTATAAGTGAACACATTAAACTAAAAAAACAACTAAACACAAGTAAGAACGTTGCAGTCGGACGTTACCGACTGCGTTATACTCGATCCATTATTAATTATTATTATTATTTTGAAAAATTCGTTATATTGTAATTTGGGGGTAAGAGTGCGGGTAGAGGTGGTGGTGTGAGTGGGGATGGGGGTTCGTCGCCGAAATTTTGAGCCGATCTTTAAATGAGGTGGCCAGTTAGATTTGGTAACTCTAGCTTGAAAACTGTGGGAGATATTGGCATTTGCAGCGGGGCGGGGGCGCTGGGGGCGTTCTAGTGGGCATAGTTGGGATATCAAGGTCTCAATCTTTACGGGAGGTCACCAGATATCTACATACCAAATTTGGTGACTCTATCTTAAAAATTGTGGGAAATATACACGTGTAATCGATTGGAGCTGCCATGTATATCAGTTTGTGCGAATACGGAGGCGGGAGAGGGCATGGGCAAAAAATTTTTTTGTGTTGTTTGTGGGAGCATTCCCGTGAGTTTCATTTAATGCACACCGGCGTACAAGTTCGACACTGCGAGCAACTACATGGTTTTACAAACCTGCTTGCCAGTGATTGAACAAGCGTAGAGCCATAATTCTTTCGTACTAAAACCACGGATGATACCCAGGGACTGTTAGAAGGACGGATTACACCTCTTGACTCCGTTATGAGCCGGTCCACCTCGGACTTATGAGAAAGCGCCAATCGTCGGGGTGATGATGGTTCGTGAGTTACCGGTATCGATAGTATACCGCGCCAGATCAGTGCACCCAATTACGAAGCAATTAGGTGCGTAACTTTTCGGGTAAATCGGTTGGTTGTAAAGAATTCCAGTAAATACGGGTGCGTGCGGTTGATGTGTGGGCCTCTGGTGCAAAAGCAGAAACTTCTATTGTATCCAATTGGCCCAATATCGTGAGTGCTGGCAGTTTGCGTTCCTGAGAGCTGAGACTTAACACGCGTAAAATAGCCGTATTGTTTCTGGAGCCTGGAGAGAGCAGGCGTATCGCATTCGACCAGAAAGAACTCGAGATCGTCGCTATTTAAAAACGAGACAGCTGCGCCTGTCTCAACGATAATTCGGACCAGGCGTTTTTGTAAGAAGATAAAATAATGTAAGCTCTTTACGCCTAGTGCGCCAAGTTTATACATAGCTTTGGTGGGAGGCGTTCACCATCGAGATGCCTTTTGAATTGGTATCGGTTGTCGGATATTCTCTTCGGGAGGTGGCTTGTCAAACAACAGCGACCGGACGGATCTGACTTCGGTAGTAGCAGACTTAGGTCCGGCAAAGGAATGTTTGGGCGGCGGCAGGTCCACGGCGAAGATGTCAAGTGGGTCCTGGGGCAACGAGGCAGATGCAGTTAGCTTAACCGGCGTTGTCTGTACGCAGCTCAAGTTTATTTTAAAAGATTGATAAATCTTTCTGTTTTCCTATTATCGATTTTTATCGCATTCTTGACTTGGTTTTTTAAGCATAACTCGCAAACTATTAACGCTAGAGCCACCAAATATATGTTCGCGTAAAGCATACAAAGAATTTAAATCTTTTAGGTTTTGGATATCTCCCTTCAATCGCCACCAATATCGATAAAACAATAAAAACCGCAAATCAAATACTACAGTCTTGCAAATTGGTTTTGTGGGGCGGGTTGAGGACACCACCGCCCACAATAAATTTAATCAAAGAAGTAAATAAAGAATGAATGAAATTAGAAAATTAATAATGAATAATATGTTTAAGATTACATATAAGGCCAGAACTGAAATGGAAATGAGAAATGAATATTCTGAGTTAAAAGAACGAAAAGATCGAAAAGTGTGCGCGAAATCCAAAAACCAGGACGAGCACTTAAGAAGTTACCAACGGGAAAAGAAAAAAATATGAAAAATATTTATATTTAATTAACAAAATTTGTAATAACCATAGCATTAATAACCTTGATAGGAGTTAGAAAGTTGCTCCTTATAATAAATGCTGTTTTCATTTTAGAATCAGAAACCATTGTGTTGTAATTGAAAATTAACTAATTTTAGAATTAGCTGGAACGGAGTCGTAATATGGGTATTTTAGTGAATCTCGTAAGCTGTCTTGGGCGGGAGTAGCCTGCTGGAATTAGTCTGGGCCGGAGTATAAATCTCAGTCTGACCAAGGTTGGTTACAAGAAAATTTGTAAGTCACTGGGACGCTAGGTTATATGGGGACAACGCAAACTCTTTACTCGCAATCTAGAAGGCCAGCCTTCGAAATGCCCTTCAAGCTCAAAATACCCCGTCGCTACGAACGAAGAAGCCCGAGTTATTCTCTCGGCTCCCTCGTGTCGTCCCCTATTGTGATCGCTTTCGGTTGTAGACCTCAACCAGCTCGAGTCGGGACGACACTGTGACCGCACCCCCCACTAGGTTAGGTTGGTACCGTAACCCCTACGTTACTCGGATCTGGTTTCTTCTCCCATCCGAGATCGAGCCTGCCGACTAGGTTAGGGTCACGCCTTAACCGCTACCGCTACACGAGTTTGGTCCTAACCGAAACCGTGCCTAACGACTAGGTTAGGGAGAACCCTTAGCCACCTACACTACAAAGGCCAGGGAGTCATCTTGGCCAAGCTACCTATGTGTGTCAGGCTCCGCACTCTTGACCACGTGCCCACCCCGCCAGGTTCTCACCCAGGCAAAACTCCCTAACAGGCAACAAGAACTTGCACCAGCAAGGAACTAGCGACTTCCGCCTAGACCCGGTTGATACCTCGGCCACGCTGCCAAAATCCAACACCTATTTAGGGACAACTACGAATCTACCAGACTAGCACCAGCAGGTGGATACCTTGACTGGCGACTCCCGCTCACGCTGCCAAAATCCTTGACCTATTTAGAGATCACTAAAGAGGTTCACTAAAATACCCCTATTACGACCCCCTTTCAGTTGGTTGTAAAATTAGGTAATTCACAAATACTACACTATCGTTTCTAATTCTAAGGATTTTCTAGCGATCAAACTTGTTAATGCTAGGATTATTAGAAATGCATTAATCAAAAATAAATATTTTAAAGAGCGCTTACAGATTCTTTTCCCTTTGTTGACTTCTTAAGTGCTCGTCCGCACAATATTTTTGGCGGACCGACGCACGACCAAACTCTCAGAGGGCTCGACACTAATTATCGTCTCTCGTTGCTCGCGGCAGCAGCCCAGCTCCTCTCGAACTTTCTCTCTTCGCTGCAAAGCCGTTCTTTCGCCGCAGCTTTCGGCCGATCGCATGGCTGCTCTCGATAGCGCTGTTCATGATGCTTCTGCTGATGGGCCGTGCCTGTCTGCTATATCAATAATACTAACGCTAATACTAACAATACTGCCTTATGTTTATCATCTAAGTACATTCTATATTTCTATTGTGGGCGGTGGTGTCCCCAACCCGCCTCACACACACCCTGTTTTACCGGGCGACGACGGCCGACACCATGCTCCCATGGATCGTCACACGGAAGTACACCCCGTCTTCCTCCAAGGTGGCTGTGAGGGTTGGTCCAGTTTGCCCGTTCCATGGCTCGTTGCACTATATTAGCCGGGAGTATCCCATCCCTGCTGACAACCCTCCAGGACGATGGAGGAAGTACCCGGGTAGACACCTCCCCTTCTTCGAGCCGCTGGAACGACCGTCTCGGCAGTGGGGGAGGCCTACGGTTTACCACCGTACTGCCGCGTATCGATGTCCGAGGCATGACCTCTCCCGAGTTCCATTGCGCCAAGGACACAATCGGGGGTGGTGGTGGCGTCGGGGCGCCAATCGCCTTCGGCTGGGGCAGCTATGACCCTCCGGCGTTATTTTTGGGCGACAGTGGCAGGCTCATCCTTGTATGGCCACCTCATTCCCGTATCTGGCATTGGGATCGATTTCCCCCCTTATCTCCAGTAATTTTGCCACGGACGGTGGTGACAATAAAGGGAATGGGGATTCTCCCACGGATGCGGCCGATTCCCTTTCCTCTTCTGTTCTCTCCGGCGTCTCACGCTGACCGATCTGGGACATGGCTGACTTGCAAGGTTTATCCATCTTTGCTGCGGAGGCAATGTTCTCCTGTTGTTCCGTTTATCTTTTTTGTTTATTTTTACACGTTTTTCGCTTTCGGCTCGTCTTGCGACATTCGCGGCAGGTCTGCTCCGTTCGCTCGCCAATTTGCGACTGGTTGAGCGACGACGAGCGTATTGAGCTTTCGGCCTCGCGATTCGTCTCACCGGTCGGGTCGGCTCGTTTCGCGTCATCGGTCGGAGCGGTCGCGCGAACGTCGACGCCTGCAGAGACGGTTGTCTTCGGGCACTCCGCGTTACTTATTGCTGCTTCCTCACCGCACGACCCTTTTGCGCCTACCCCTTTTCTCGTGGCAACGGTCTCCGACTTGTGCTGTGTCTTGCTCGTGGCGGTGGGACGTCCGTCCACGTTTCGACGAGTCCCGCTTTTGGACTTGTGGCCCGTCGGTGTGCGTTGCGAATTATCCTTCGCCTCGGATCGACTCCGGGTCAGGCGGTTCCCGCTCCGCACACCCGCACTGTATCCTTGTGCCGACCGCACGCAGGAGATCCATACCCAATATCAACTGATCCAACATGGAGTCCATTACCAGCAGGGGCATCTCAACCTCGCGCCCTGCCAGTTTAATTCCAATCCTCAACACCTACCTAATCTTTAACGCCGACCCGTCCGCCAGTCGTATCTGCGTCTGCGTCGCATGCATCCGTCCATGTCTCGCGAGTCTTCGTGCAGCCTCCTTGTTTATGAAGCTCCGAATAGCGCCTGTGTCGATCGTGGCCGACGACTCGCTGTCCCCGACGCCTACCGTGGCTACAATCCGACCTCCCTCGACGCCTAATACCTCTCCTAGTTCCGGGAAGTAGAGGTGCCGGCGCCCACCTGGTCCCAAGCTGGGTGGTGCCGCCTCGAGTTTCCCTGGTTGCCCTTCTGGCAACAATCCTGTGTCCTGGTGCCTTTCTTTCCGCACTGCCGGCAGAACTCCTGGACTGACACTGTGCATTCCTTGGCGAAGTGTCCGTCGCCGCCGCACCGATAGCAAGCACCTCGAGAGGCTCGCATCTCCCCTCGTCCAATCCTTCCGTGGGTTGCTTCATCATACCGTGCCGCAGCCGCATGGGGGGTCGCTCCGCCCGTCCGAACTGCAGGCTCCGGTCGAGAAGCAGCCCGGAAAGGGTTGTAGAAGGCTCCTAATCCTGCATCCAGTGTTGCTGCTCTCGCCGATGCCTGAGGCGGGACCTGTGCCCGTACACCTGCTCCTCGGTATGTCCGACTCTGCTCCCGCAGGCTCTCGTATTCTACGGTCATTTGTGTGAACTGGGCTAGACTCCTGAACTCGTTCCTCCGTATGTACAGGCGATATTCCGGCGCGGCGTTCTCGTAAATCCGGGGGAGTTCCCTGGGTGCATCGTATCCTGCGTGATTCATGAGAGCCTTCAGGTCGAGCAAGAAATCTTTGAAGTCCTCGCCGTCTCTTTAGCGTCGACCTCGTATCTGGTCCTCCAGATTCTCGAAGTATCGAGGTGGCCAGAAAATCTCCAAAAATGCCGCTTTAAAGGTGGCCCACGACGCATCCCGAAGTCGGCTGGTCATAAACCAGCGGGCGGCTTTGTTCGTCAGGACCTCGTCCATGGCGCGAGGCAGTCGATCCAGGCTGATCCTGCGGTGAATCGAGCCTCCAGCTCGGCCAGTCGCGTCCGGATCCCCGTACTATATGACTCGTCCCTTACGAAGGCTGCGAGGCGTCTCCGCAACTCCTCCACCGTACCATCTTTCTTCAGACCAAGCTCCGCGGCGATCACCTCGAGCTCTTTCTTGCGTCGCTGGTAGATCCACCGGGTTCCAACTCCTAGACCTTTGGCGCGTGTCGATTACATTTTAAACTCGTACCTGTGTGTCTTTGTTTTAAATTTATTTAATTTGTTCAGTGCTCTTTAATTTATAATTTACTTTATTTAATTATATTTCTTTAATTTATTGTTTAGGGTTTATCTTGATATTCATTTTATTTAATTATATTTTGTTTGATTAATTATTATTATTAATTATTATTATTAATTTATACTTGGGTTAACAAATTGTTTTTCTTTTATTTATTATTTAACTTATTTAATTCAATCTTTTTTCCCTTTTGTAGTACTATCACTCGTTCTCCGATTCCTCGATAATTTCGCTTCGGTTTATTGTTTAATTTAGTATTTATTCCGATTTGTAGTTTATTGCTCCACTTGTTGTTTATAAACTTTAAATTTTGCTTATATTCTTTCTAGCGCACTTTGTTTGGATTTGTTTTCGGTTATTACGCAGAATTAAATTTAATTGTTATACCCTGAACCCATTGAAAATGGGTAAAACAGGGTATTATGGTTTTGTTGAAATGTATGTAACAGGCAGAAGGAGGCATCTCCGACCCCATA
>SCDY01002854.1:0-10328 GCA_004143825.1 Drosophila micromelanica | reverse complement strand
GGTCGGAGATGCCTCCTTCTACCTGTTACATACATTTCAACAAAACCATAATACCCTGTTTCACCCATTTTCAATGGGTTCAGGGTATAAAAACAACATATGAGGTGATTATGAGGGGGTCAAATTTTTGGTAAAAAATTATGCCAAAATTGACAAAAATTTTGACATGTAAAGTTCTGGAATCTATACTCCCATATTTCAAACTACCATTACTTTGTTAAAACTAAACCGATTTTCAAGATTTCAAAAATAAAATTTTTTGCATTTTTTTTTTTTAAATAATTTACATACCCCCATTGTCAATTTTCAAAAAAAAAATATTTTTAAAGTTTAGAATCACAAATTTATATTTTTAATCGATTGTGGATATCATAATTAGTATAAAAAACAACATATTATATACATATTATTCTTAGGGGCTCAAAATGTTGGTCAAAAATCATTCCAAAATTGACAAAAATGTTGACAGGTAAAGTTCTCGGATACATAGCTCCCATATTTCAAACCCCCATAACTTTGTTAAAACCGATTTTCATGTTTGATTTGTTTATTTTGTTCATCATTTCTTCTCAAAATTGATGCTGTTCTTACTATAATTTCTAGGAATTTTCATTTTGAAAATAATGCTGTTTTATTATTACACAGTGAACGAGTGTAACGCTGTCGGGTATACCCGCCTGCAACGTTGTCGCTTGCATTTAGTTTGCACCTGATCGATACAGAATCGGTTCGGTTGGTTTATGGATTAGGCATTAGCATAGAGAACGCGCGTCGAAGCTGTGATTCCGAGCGCATCTGCTGCTAAAGATTAGCAGCAATTTATCAAATGGGCCGTCTCCTGGCCTGGTTGCTTGGCTGCTTGGTTGCTTGGCTGCTGGCGTGCCGCAGATTGTTCAGCTGGCTGGCGACCAAAGACAAGTTCAAGCTGCTGACCGCAGCATTTGACCAGCTGAAGCCGGAGTTGGCCAAGTTCTGCATAGTCCGGCCATAGTTTTCGTGCGAAACTTTTCAGCTGCTTGCAATTATTTATAGCACCTCGATGGAGGAAGCTCTTAGCCAAAGTCCAGTCCGCCAGCCCTTGCCCGCTCTGTATAATTGTGAGGAGCTGCTTTGATTTTGTTGCAGCAGGAACGAGATAACAAGAAACTGTTACTGTGTGCGAGTGTGCGAGTGTGTGTGTGTGTGTGTATGTAAATGTGGCAAGACCAATGTTGTGCATTCTGCGGATGCTTTGGCCTAGCTGGATAGCTGGGCAGCTGGTCAGCCAAGGAAAAAAACAAAGGCGCAAAGTTGCCAGAAAAGTTTACAACAATGATAGTAACCGAAATGTGAAACAAAAACACAAAATAAACGCAGCCGGAAATAAATTGTAATCTTTGCAGTGCGTTTCCACAAAACTTGGGTTTTTTGGTGGGTGGTTGGTTGGTTTGTTGGTGGTTTGTTGCTTTGGGCCTGTCTCTGGCAGGTGTATGTGTCATCGTCGTCTAAAGGTTAAAGTATGCACCGCAAACTTGTAAATAATTTCGGGTTTGGCCCGTTTAAAAAAGTTGCCTGGCAACCTGCGCAAATATCAAACGTGCATCGAAGATGTGGAAAAACAGCAAACGGCTTTTCGCTGCTTGTTGTTGTTGTTGTTGTTGTTTCTATTTGGGAGTGGAAGCAGCAGCCGCCTGCCACGCCCCCTGCCGCTGCCACAGTGCGCAATTAGTGGCTTTGACTTGTGTCTGCATCTGTATCTGGGACCTGACAGGAGGTGCACAAAAATTAGTGAGGCCAGTGCCGCAAGTCGAGCTGGAAGCAGCAACAGCAGCAAAAGCAGCCGCAGCAACAGCAGTCGCAGCAGACCGCAAAGCAGAAATTGAGGCTGGGTCCTAGCCCGGCCAAGTGGATGCAGTTGCCGTTGCAGTTGATTTTGGCCAGTAAACCAGTTTTGGCGCCAAAAGCCGACAAACTTTCAATTTCGCAAACGTTGCCGCAGCCACCGAAACAAAAAGGTTAAATGTGAAGAGAAATAGCTGCAGCAACAGCTTCAGACATGTATAGACAATGGGCAAGGCAGCTTCACTGGCGAGGAGAGCGATGGGGAGGGGGAGGGGGAGCGAGGGGTAGGCCGGACAGCGGCGACAGGCCTGACAAGCCACTGATAAGCGGGCCGCGTGTGCAAAATTCGCAATAGGTTTTTATTTTTGGGTTCGGCTTTTACTTGCGTTTTTGTTTCGGTTTTGGTTTTGGTTTCGGTTGCGGTTTCTCTGGCTCTGTTTACGGTTCTGTCTTCTGATAAAATTTTTCTTCATTTTTTGTTTTTTTTGTGCATAAGCATAACAAATGATGCAAGAGCGTGGTGGCAGACAGGCAGGAGATAAGCGGACGGTTTCCAGGAGGCGAGAACCGCGTCAAGGTAAGACAAATTGCGGGTAGAACCCAATAGGTAATCGACGTGTCCGATAATAATTCCGATTGAAGAAATGCCCCCACCCAGTTAGCGAAACAAAACAATTTTCAATTGCGTTATTAACTTGGCCAGAAGTGGAAGCACAAAATACTTGTGCACAATTTATGAATGCGGCGCGTGAAAAAACGCGCTGAAAACGCGCGCGTGCGCAGCTGTATAATAAATAATTAAATAAATGTATATATGTATATATAGATGAACAAAAACTGGGCGACTATTTGTTATATTTCTGATTGTGCGGCGGCAACAAAAACAACACTTGAAATTAGTCAACGTTCGAATTTGGCAAACACATCATAAATCATTTGCAATACACTCGCACACACACATATTTGAAATGGATGCAAATGCTGGTGATTTGTGCCTCGAACCCAAACCCAAACCCAAACCCAAAACGAAAACCAAAGCCGGAGTCAGGCGTCAAAGCGTCATCATCGTTTTGGTGTTCAACTCTTGTTGTTGCTGCTGCCTATTCTTGTTTGTTTCTGTTTTTTTTTTTTATTTATTTTTATTTTCATTTTCTTGTGATAATCAAAATGTGGAGACATATTTTATGGCCACGCCAAGGCATGATCATTTTTGTTGCCGCTGCTGTGAAATATTTAAAGCTCATATTTAACACATATTTTATATGGCATTTTAAGATGACTTTAAGATATATTTTAGTGTACCATTTAAAGTAGCACAGCAATTTGTTACACTCGCCATCTCACACGTCACATGGTTCGGTCAAGCTATATAGGCCCGCTCGTGTTTGTTTACGATATGTGGGAAACATCAGGTATGCCAAGGTGCTGCTGCCCCACACACAGATACACAGATTCACAGATACAGATACAGATACACAATCGAGCCTAAGTAGCAGAAGCTTAAGGTTGAATGCAGCTCATTGTTTGGATTTGTATTTGGATGCTTTGTATGTTGATTTAAGTCCTTGAACTGCAGGCTTGCCACATCGTTTAAGAAGAACTAATGCAATGCAATTAATGGGATTAATTATTGATTTGTCGTAAATAAGCCTTTGTATATCAAAGAGACTTTTGCATATTACATATACGACCGTTTCAAAGACATTTTCTGTCGCAGATACTTTTGTATTATGTAGATACTTTTACATCTCAAAGATACTTTTGTATCTCAAAGATACAAAACTACATTTACAGTATCTTAAAGATATATTATTTCACAGTTGCATTTTTGCACTTACGACACTAATGTATTTTGTATAATCTCACAGATAATTCATTCTTAAGCACAGATCATTATATATCACTAAGATACTTTTGTATCTCAAATCTTGCAACTACTTTAATATCCCATTAATACTATTGCTGGTCATAGATACCTCTGTATTGTACAGATAATTTAGTATTTTCAAGATGCCTTTTTGTGTCTTAGATAAATTTGTATGGCAAGCAACTTTGAATTTTACAGATACTTAAAAAATCTTTTCTTACACACACTCCGTGTAACCCACAGATACTTTTGTATCACGTAGATTCTTTTGCAGCACGTAGATACTTCTGTATATTTTGCAATCGTATTGAATTACATCGCTTTGTAGTTAACAGCTATTTTTATATCTCATCGAGACTTTTGTTTCTCATCTACATGTGTCTTGTATTTCTAATAGAAATAAATTTGTCTTTCCAAATGCAAATGAATGAAATGAATAATGATACCGCTGTATCTAAATATATACCTTGAATGTTTTAGTTAGCTGTTAGTTTTTGGATCTTTTATGTGCATTCTTGCTGTATATTTATTGTTTAATTATTGTCAAAGATACAATCTTATTTGCAACAGATGCAGCCTGCCTTGTGGCGGAAATGGCATTTTCTTGTGCCAACGGATCCAGTTTTAGATAATTTGCGCTTCTTTAATTACATCAAAGTTTTTTAAGTATTTACTCAGCCTTATCCTAAACTGTGTGAACATTTTGCTCCGTCCGTTTATACCTTAGATTAAATAACTGGCAACCCGTTCTGTACAGCTTGCCCCGGGAGCTGTTCGTCCGTTCGTCTCATCAACTTTGTAAGCGCGCTGCCAGAATCTAAACTCACTTAAGCTACCCCAGCCAGCTGGGCTCGGTGCCTTTGAAGGCTGCTGCACTTATTCGAGGGCCGGTTGCCGGCGACCCAAAGGAAGTGCACAATTAATCTATGGCTTAATTAGAATGCAAGCCAAGTGCCTGTACGGACTACTTGGCCCGGAACTTTCGACGTGGCCAAAAAAAAAAAAAATAATAAAAACTTTACCTCTATCTTCATCAGCTGCTGGGCGCCCTTCGGTGCGGTGGCTACGTGGCGACAAGTGCAAAACATTTTGTTGCACATCATCAAACGCAAATCAAATAGTCCGTGGCAACTGCAACAACAGCTGCAACAACATCGACAGATTCAACGCTTAATGAACAACAAATTACAACAACGACAATCGCAACCGTTGACAGCTAACCAAATATTGAGTTTCATGAATACCCTATAAGCCATAGAAGCAAAGGCAGTGTCGACTTATTAGAAATCATTATTTTACACTTTTGTTCCAGACAACAAGAGGGTATATTATAGTCTAATATCTTAGACTTGAATTGTTGTAATAAGATCAACAGCTGCTCTAATGCGTGGCTGACAATCGGAGTTGCGAATGCAAATTGTGCGATAATGCGAACAGTGAACAACAACAACAGCAGCAAAAACAATAACAACAAAGCTACAAAAATGCTAAACAAATTTGAGTTTCACATAGTTATTGCCATTAAAGTTGGGCTGCTCGACCAAGTTGAGTTGAGTTTGCTCAGAGCTGCCAAGGCAAACAACTGAGCAAATGATGCAGCTAAAGAAACCGAGCGGGCGAGCGGCGAGGGGCGGGAGTGTGAGAAAGTGAAAGTGAAAGTGCAATAGGGCAAATACCGAGTACAAAAATTACCGAGGCTGCAACAGCAAGGCAAATATGCAAATGTTGAGAAAGAACAAATGAGAGAAAAAAGTAAAGCAGGGAGAGGAAAGACAACTGAGATACTGAGATACAACTATATATTATCAACAAATTATAAAAGTAAGAAATTTGGAAATTTAATGTTATCAATTTTTATATAAAACAAAAGTGTATTAAAAAAAACATTAAATGCATATTTAATAGCTAAATGGGAAATCAAATACTTTTGAGTTCGTTCTCTGACCGACTTCTGAGCACTTTTAATGGCATTGACATCCATGTTGCCATGTTGCACATAAATCAGAGTTAAATCAACTGACTTTCACGATATTCACGCCCTCGGCTAACAATGCAGAGACAAATCAGAGACAAATCAGAGACGGCTAAAATGCCATTCGATTACAATGGATTAATTGATTTTCTTTATCAAATTGTTGAAATTTATTTATGACGATTTTTAATTCCAATAGCCAAAACGTTCAAGCACTCAATGACAGACATTTGACCAAAAACGGCAGCAAATACGCTTTTCGGAGGCGCCTACAGCAAAAAACCAAAACAAAGAAACAACAACAAAAAAAAAAAAACAAAATAAAATAAAGAAAATACAAACAATTGCAGTTGGATATTTTGTGTTTTGTTTGCCATAAAAATCAGGTAGTTAAATAGCAGTACAAAAACAACAACAACAACTGACAGCAGCAACAAAAATTTAAATTAAATGCGCAAAAGAATATATAAAAATCGTATAAAAATATCGAAAACGACCACAAAACCAACAACAACAACAACAAAATCGGAGATATGAAAACAGCAGACGGAGACTTGATTAAAGTTGAGGCTGGCGACACAATAAAATGTGCTTATAACTTTTTTCTATTTTTTGTCTTTTTTTTTTTTTTTTGTATTCATATTAAGCATTTTGAACAGTTTGAACATTGAATAAAAAAAGCAACAGCAACAGCGAGTAGTGGACACGAGATTTTTTAAAAAAAAGTTGTCCAACAGCAGGCAGAATAAGGGAAATATGGCACAGAAATTAACCGAAGCTAATATGCTCTAAAAACAATTTTGCTAAATATTTATTTATTTATTTTTTTTTTATTAAAAATTTATATATTTTATTTAAACAGGTTTTCTGCTACCTTCAGTGGCAACTTAATCTAGTTTTACATGCTAAATATTTAATTGAAGAGTATAAATATCAATTATAGACAATAAGAATGTTTTAAATGTATTTAAATATTACCCTAGATTCACTTATATTTAAATTAATAATTAATAATTAATTAATTAATACATTTGTTTAGACACCTTCTTTTGCTGGAATTATTTCTAAAAATATGCAAAAAGAAAAAAGCATCGATATCAAACAATTTTAAATAAGCCCTAACATATATAAATGTTTACTCTTTTGAAAAAGAACGTAACATTTATAAGACTATAAAATTTACGTATGGCACAGAGTGCAATTTATGAAAATATACTTACTTATATATAAGATTTTGGTTTTGCCAACTGAATAATAATGTTATGGTACCCAATTGCAGCCTGTGTAGGGCATTCTACAGAGAAAACTCGTTTCGAATCGAATTTGAGCTGTGCGTTGCCCATTTTATGTTTTTGTTATTGTTATTAGCATTTTTCTCTGTCATTTGCTGTTGTCAATGTTGTTATTGTTGTTATTGTTGTTGTTGTTTTTGTTATTGCAATAAAATCAAAACAAATCCAAAGTTATAGCCAAGAGTTGTGGGGCAGGTTTTGTATCTGGCTGTTTGCCCGTTGTTGAAGACGCAACGCCCACGCGACCAACATTTTTTCATGTCTCGCGCTTTTTGTTAGCTGCCGCGTTGCGCATACGTCGCGTGGTCCATGGCAGCGTCGCTTTTGGATTTGGCTGCTCGATTTGAAAACATAAAGACGCACAAAACCCGTCCGTTGCCGGGGCAGACAGACACACACAACAAATACAAAAATAAATTCAAAGTGTTACACGACAATCCGTGCAGGTGTCATTGAGACTTGCGAATGATTTGGCGCCAGTTTATGGCATTATATGACAGTCAAACAGCACGCACAACAACAGAAACAGAAACGAGAACAACATTGTCTTGCTCTTAAGACAGCAAACAGTTTGTATCTCTGATAAATCACTCCTGGCGTTATGGAAAATCCCTGCACTGCAGTTAAACTAGCAATCTAGCAATTCCGATAGTAAAATAAAGACAAACAAATAGAATTCTTTATCCTCTTTCAATAAATTCTATATATAAAAACAAAATTATATGAATTATTGAGCTTCAGTTTTGGGTAAATCCCTCGAAAAATAAAAGAAACAGAAGCTGTCTTTGTGCTCTACTCGGAATGAGGGGAATGATGAACCCAAAGCCATATCTTGGGCATATCTTGGCCATATATTGGCAGTGGCCAGACAAAGCTCTTGATTATGCATTCCTCAACACGTTGCTCTATTTAACTTTGCGGCTGGCTTTGGCTTTGCTACGTCTTTGAATTGTATTCAATTTTTATGATGTTGTGCAATTTGTTTCTTCTTTTGCGTGCTTTTAGGTCAAACTTTGGCACATCGTAAATTATATTCAACAGCAAGAACAACAACAACAACAACAACAACAGCAACAACAACAAGATCAGTGAAACTTGGGCGCCTCAAACAAAAACTCGTAAATTTTCATAATTGCATTGGTGGGACGCGAGACGAGGCGCCCGTCATGCGCACATCTCGCAATGGATATCGTTTTAAGGGTCGCCGCCGGATTACACTAAACACATTTCCGCCGCAGCCGGGCAACGTGTCGTATGAGTAATGTCTCGGTGCAAAAGTTGCGCCGGATGTGTAATCATTTTATCATATTACCCATACCCGGCCACCAACAGACCCTCAGCACACACAGCATACAGCATACAGCAAAGCACCCGAGTGGGCCACCAGCTCGGCAGCTCGGCAGCCTGGACCTGAACCCGGCCCGGCCCGGCTCGGTGGCTGGCCAGTTGGGGGCCAGCGGGCCACGTTTCGCTCGTTAAGTTTGCCATCATCGTCATCGTCATCGCCATTGCCATCGCCATCGTCATCGTCGCCGTTGACGGCGACGCAAATTCAATTAAATTAAATACATGGCAACAACGCTCACTACTACCACTTAGCAAGCGGTGCGGTGTGCGGGAGGGGGAATAGGTGCTGGCCCAAAGACTATGTGAAAATTTTCGCACAACAGCAACAACAACAATAACGGGCAAAGAGCCCACTTGTCTTGGTCTTGCATTTAAATTTCCGCTGGTGCGCGGGAATGGCGCGGCGGGCCTGCGTAGAAATCTTAATGATTTAAAGTGCACCCCACAATAAAAAAAAAAAAAAAAAATAAATAACAACAAGTGGGACAGACAAAAATGAAAGCAAACCCGAAGCTCAAACACTCTCCGCGAAAATCGTGCACACAAAAATCGGACTTAAATTCAAAAAATATTATGTTACAATTAAAAACGCGTTGCGGGCATTTGTTCGTTTAAGGCAAACTGACGAATATGGCGAAATGAAAACTCGTATTTTAATTAGAAATTGCAAGTTTCAAATTTTAGAATTTGATGTAAAGCGAAAATCACAACAGAAAACTGAACAAACCATTTAAAAATGGGAATATAAAATAGAGACTATAATTACAAATTACTAATTGCATATTTATATATGTCTTAAAATAAATATTACTTAAACAGATAATCGGGTCTTTTCTAACGGTATCCACCCAATTCAGTTAAAAGTAAATCTGTCACAAACCCTCTGGCATAGCTATTATACCTATCGCCTCGGAGGAGCAATCTTAAATTGCCCAGCTCGCGTAGGCAATCCAAAGCGGACCCGCATTTGGTAGCAGGCCCTTCCTATATAGATATATATGTATGTGTGTTTGTCAGCACCGCGTGAACCACGACATTTGTGAGACATCATCATCATCGTCATCGTCATCTTCATCGTCATCTTCATCGTCACTGTCATCATCTTCATCTTCATCTATGTCGTCGTTGTCTTCCATCGGCTGATCATCAAACGGCCCAAGAACAGTTAGCAGCTTTTCTTTGGTTGCTGCTTTCTGTTTTTTTTTTCTATTCTGTTTTCTGCTTCTAATCGAAATGATTTTGCTTAATTCATCTTAATTAGACGCGCTGGACAGTAGCAAAGGCAGAGGCAGTGGCAAAGCCAAAGCCAAAGGCAAAGGCAAAGTTTGCTGACCGTCCCCACGGGGAGTATCTGTACTAAAGAGTAAATACAAATAAAAGGCAAAAATTATCAACAACAAAAATGACGAAAAATAGAAAGCGACGAGAAGAAGAAGAAATTATTTAAGAGCGTATCATTCGCCTGGCTATTTATTTTAATTTTAATTTGCGCTTTTGCGCGCTCACAACAGCAACTGCCGTTAGTTTTGTTGGTCTTCCCAAGTTTGTCTTTGCGAACTTCTTGCGAAAGACAAAAGATGAACGATGGACGATGAAAAACTTGCCTCAGCTAAACTTGAGGCCAATCTAAGCGCACTTAACCAAAACCCAAAACAGCTCAGGCTTCCCGCTAAATTTGCGACAATAAAAACAATACGCAAAATAAATTAAACGAGCTTAATTGAAGCGTTCCGGCAACGATTTTTCGCTGCGAGTAAAATACGCACCGTTATACGAACGGACAATTCAATTTACGGCTTAGCTCCCTGATTCATTAAAAAAATGCATCAATCTTTTTATCTTTTTATTTATTTCTAAAATTGCGTGTTTTTTAATGCACATTCAAACTAGAGGCAAAATCATGATCAAAATGCCATCAAACATGAAAATCGGTTCAGTTTTGACAAAGTTATGGGGGTTTGAAATATGGGAGCTAAAGATTCCAGAACTCTGCATGTCAAAATTTTTGTAAATTTTGGCATGATTTTTG
>SCDY01002851.1:0-17120 GCA_004143825.1 Drosophila micromelanica | reverse complement strand
GTAAACGAGCTGAAATGTTTATAGAACCAGATCGCAGGGTTCAGGGTATCTCCTAGTCGGGCGGCCCCGACTAGAGCCTTCTCACTTGTTATTTTTATTGTTTTTGTTTTTTTTTTGTTGAACTCTATTTCAAGAAACAAACAAAAACAACGGAAATGCAAATACCTAATGTTAGGGTATATGCTAAGAGGAAAGCAAAAACCAGAAACGACAAAAAAGCGCGCAGGAAAACTAGAAAACAAAAAAAATTAGCAATAAACGTGCGCGCACGCGATGCCAGCCCTGAGGTGGGGATCTAAGTTCGCCCCATCCGCTAAAAAACTCTGTCCGGTGTCCACTGTCCCATTCCACATTCCACGGGGCTAAACAGCCCGCGGGGTGCTGCTAAAAAGGGCTAAAATCAATAAAATGCTTGTTGCTCAACGGGAACAACAACTACACAATGGGAATGACGACAGCAATGGAAACGCCAACGGGGCACTGTGTGTACGTCTTTCAATGTACAATTATATTGGTGTTGCCACACCCCCAACACCCCTCTCTCCCCACAAGTTTCCTATTACCACACTGTGCAACATAAATAGTTGCGTTTTTTGCGCTTTTTGTATTCCCTTTCTTTCTTGTGTGCCAGCGAAAATGTTTGAAATTCCTTGGGTAAAGTTTTCTGCTTAACTACCGTCTGTCCGGTGTCCTCGGGCGGTATGTTTGAGGCGCATACCATGTTGCATGTTCAAAATGCCGTCGAGTTATTATGACAAAGTTTGTTAATTGGAAAGTATGCGCAGCCCAAAATTTACTTTCTTTTTTCCCAATTCTCAAATAGAGACACTGTAGACAAAGTTTTTGGGCCCAGTGTAGAGCGGATTGTGGGGCGATGTATCAAGTTGAAAATTTTGTGGGTGCTGCTTATTTGCAATCAGAAAAAATTGACTGAATCAATCAAATGGCATAAATCAGCAACGCAGACTGTTATTTGATTTTGGCCATCTTCAGTCGACCTTATATGAGCCATAAAAGCGACATAAATTGAGACTTTACGGGTGCGACGCAAACCTGTAAAATGCCTTGTAAAATGCAATTTCAGTTGCTGCCATTGATCAGTTAACCCCCCCCCCCCCCTGCACCCACTTGACTTCCTTTCAATATGGCTGGTGCGCCAGTGTGACCAAAGCCAATTGTGCAGGCTGCAGCTGCTGACATGTCGTGTGTGTTGAAGTTTCTATTCCTGCTGCAACCTTCGCACACAAAGCGCCCCTTCTACCCCCTTTCCCTCCCCCCTCCCTCCAGCCCTGTTTTATTCGCCTGTCGCATTCATTTTCCATTTGATAACAACACATGACGACATTTTGTTGTTTGCTCACTGTTTAGTTGCCTTTTGTGTGAGTGTGAGTGTGTGTGTGTGTGTGTGTTGAATGGGTGTGGCTGCCGCCCACTTCTCTGCCTTTTTTTTTTGCTGTTTGTAGGGTTTTAGTGGCTATTTGACTTGCATTTACCACTGGTTGGCCCCACCACACTCTGTCAAGTGCGAGTGATTATGTACACGCAACTGTGCCGTTAACTTAACTGTTGTTGTTATAGATATGCCCCACTTGGCAGCTAAAGGGTGTCCGCCAAGCCCAATAAAACAGGAGCCAAACACCAGACGGAAATAATGAATAAGCAAGAAGCAGAAGAATTAGAATTAGAATTATAAGAGTGCTTTGAGTACTTAGGAGTACTTAATGCACAACTTGGACTAATTTAGGAGTTAATGAGTATCTGTGCGTCGGGCATGCAAGGCATACACTGAATGAGAATTGTTCATGTTGAAGATAATTTAAAGAGACTAAAATGTTTCTATATGTAAAACTAAATTAAGTTGCCACTGAAGTTGACAAAAACCAGTTGATAATAAAATAAATATATTTTTTAAGATGTGCAGCATGCTTTTAGGCAGCTTTGAGTGCTTGTGCTGGCTACAGGGTAGCTGTAAGTCGTGCTTGTAGACTGCAAAACAAGAAAAAGTACTTTCTGTAGTGCTTACAGGGTATTCTTGTAGCCGTGCAGCTAATATAGTTAGAGTGGCATATACTTAAATACGATCTGTACTGTGTACAGGGTAGCTTTTAGTCGTGCCTGCCGCCCCGGCCTGGAGTAGTATTAATTGTTATGGCTGTCGTGCTGTGAGGCGCCCCGTGGAGCGCCTGTTGTTGTCACGGCTGTTGACGCTGCCCGTTGCCAATGACAACCAACACTCGCATGACACAACACTACACACACACACTACACACACACACACACACACACACAAAGTATGCTTTCAATCAGGCACTGAATTGAAAATCCATTAACGAGTACACAGCGAAGCCAGCTGGTCGCAGACTGCTGAGAAGTGGGTGGGTGAAAGTGGGGTGCAAGTGGGTGCAAGTGGGTGGTGGTGGTGCTTTTGAGTCATGGCTACGTTCGTTATATTTTCTGCAACAATAAAAACAAATTTGCTGCAGCAGCAGCAGCAGCTTGCAAGTCGCATGCAAAATAAATAAATAAATAAAAAACCGCACCACGAAAGGATGTAAGCTGCATGCCTCACACGTAAATATTTCAGCAGCGAGTGCATTTTTAAGTAAATCACGAACAAGATATACAACAAAAGCAAAAGAAATAAAAAAGCGCAAAAGTGTAAAATCAAATATCAAACAAGCTCCAGTAAACGAGAAGTTGCCCCGAGTCAAAAAATAGTGCGACAGTTTTTCGTAACAACGTTAACGAAATTAAATTCAATACAAATAAAAAAGTAACTGAAATTCGAAAGAGTTGAGCTCTATATACATATATATTGACGATGCTAACCTGCGTGTGTCGGCCCGTGTCGGGCAATCTGCCCAAAATGCCGCCCGCCTCCCTGATGCCCGCCCCAAGGGCAGCCCTCAACAGCAGCGGCAGCAGCAGCGGCAGCGGGGGCAGCGGAGGGAGCGGGGGCAGCGGTTGTCAGAGTCCCACACAAGTGGTGACATCCGAGCCGAAGCTTAACGTAAGTAAACTGCGGACCATCAACTACACTGAGAGAAATGTATGCATCACAAGTTATATAGATTGTCACTCTTGTTATATTTTATTTCTAATTTATATCTTATTTGAAATTGATTTAAAAAATTATTAAAAATATCATGCATTGAAGTTTTGTGAATAAGTGTTTAAAATTGTTTAATAATTATTCATAAATTATTGAATATTATAAGTATTTATAGCTAAGTAAATTGCAATCAAATTTAGATCTGATTTGAAATTTATTTTAAAAAAATGTTTAAAAAACATCGTGTTTAAAAATTTTGTGAAAATGTACTTAAAATTATAATTTTTTAGCTTAGCTGAAAGACCTAACGTCCAGTATTCAGTGTTCAATACTGTAAATAACATTAAAAATTATTTATGAGTAATTGCTATTAAATTTATATCTTATTTGAAATTGATTTATATAAAGGCATTATCAATCGAAATTATAAGAATATATGTTTAGAAATATAATTTTATTAATTATTTATAATTAAATGTGTTTTCTACAATTGTATTAATTAAAAACAGCTTACAAATAATAATAATATAATTAAGTTATTCTTTTCGAATTTGACACTACTTTAACTAAAATTACAATTAATATGATTTACGAATTTATTTGTCAGTGTACGATTAAGTGTCTGTAAATCAGTCGAGGGCAGCGAGCGGCCTGAATTCCACTTTAATCTATTTATGGGAACGTCTCTTTTGTTATTCTCAGCGCTTTTTTTTTTGTTTTTTTGTCATTTGGTTTTTCCGCTAGGCCCTAAATAAAAAGGTAGCAAATTAGCTTTCATTTTTCACACACATAAACATAACTTGATTTATGGACACAGACGGGGGGGACAAAAGGGAGGCCAACGGGGGCGTGACCGTGACCAAGACTACGGCGTTGGCAATGGCAACGACTTTGGCCAGGAGTGGATGTTGACAACTTGACTTGACTTGAAAGTAACGATTGCAGATAACGTTTATAAATTGTGGAAATTTCATTTTCACTTTGACGCCATTGACACCATTGAGAGGGGGGGGAGGGGGGGGGGGGGGATTTGACACCTTTGGAGCAGCTTATACGCAGTTGAATCTCTAACGATCTGTACACACACACACACACACTCGGAGATGTGTGTATGGCAACTATAATCCACTAATCCCCACCCACATCCTTGTTATCCTATTGCAGGTGCCCAGCAGGCTGACGTCAGCCGAACTGAGGGCGATGGCATTGCGCCAGCAGCAGCAAATCGACAGCCAGCACCAGCTGCTGGCCACAAAGGAGCAACGGCTGCGCTTCCTCAAATCGCAGGAGGTGCGCAGTGCGGTAGCCAGCGCCGAGGGGGAGCGACTGCGTCGCCTGCGGGAGCGTGTCGAGGCGCAGGAGTCCAAGTTGCGGCGTTTACGCGCGCTGCGGGGTCAAGTGGACCTGCAGAAGACCTACAATGTAACACTGAGTGAGTATGGGGAGTGAGTAGGGAAGGGGGACGGGGGTGGTTAACAAGTGCAGGACAGCTACAAAGTGAAGATGAGTCCAATTGAGTTAAGCACCGAATGCACACACGCGCTTTGTGTGGGAGAAGGGGGGGAACATGGCGCCCGAGCAGGGACTGCGGGATTAACATGTGTTCAAATCGTGTTGAGTGGTGTGCGTGTGTGTGTGACTTTAATTTATGTATGTGTGGCACTTTGTTGTCCTTTATGATTGCCTGTGGGTGGCAGCTCTTCAGTCGTCCTGCCGAAGATGTTATCCTTGTTGATGGCCTTGTTATAACCTATACCCATTAAATGTGCAGAAAGTGGGGTATATATTATTAATTATATATTGAAGATAAAATTAGTTTAATAACTCAGTACTTATATAATATAAACAGATAAAAAGGTATCCTGCACCCTGTTTGCTGCCTGAACTGCCTGAAAAACAAAAAAAAAAAAAACAAAAAAAACTCAGTACTGAAAATAAATTTCTGTTAGGGAATTTAAATTTAAAATTTTTGCTTTTTTATAACCTATACCCATTTATGTTTATTAAGAACTATATTAATACTTGTATAAATCGTATATATAATATTGGATAAAATTAGCTGGAAAGAATTATAATTGACGACCAATCAAAGCAGTTGACTAGGGTATTGTCTAGTCGTGTTTGCTCAACGCTTCTTTTGTTTTTATCGGCATTGGCGATTTATGCCAGGACACATCGACAGCCGCTCGACTAGGATGTTATGTTAATGAGGTTTCAGTTGCGCCTTGTTGGGCGATAATTAGTGCAGACAGCCGCCCGAAGGATGCCATTTACGAGCAGGATAGTTCGGCAGGATGCGGCATGTGTGAACGAATGTTCACTAGGTGTAAATTTTACAGAAATATGCCAACAATTAAAATTACCATAGAGGTATTTACGAGAACAAGTTTGTGTTGAAACTTTCGCACAATTTTTGATGAGGGACCGTAACGTAAGAAAAAGGATACCAGCTGTTGACAGCGTATTTAAGCGGCGACCCCTTTTTCAAATACGTGTTCAGCCATCTTCACTTAGCCTCAAAGTGCGCTAAGTGCATTAGGGACGAAAGGTCGAAGGTCGCCCCATTCTCGGAGAGTTATCTCAACTAATCCGTTTAACTTTTGTGCTTAGGTAATGACTTGGACTCGATTCGAGCGCTGTTTAGCGAAAAGGAGAAGGAGCTTAGCCTGGCGGTGGCCAAGGTGGAGGCTTTGACGCGCCAATTGGAGGAGCTGCGACGCGACCGACGATGTCCGGTCAATTTGCTGGCCGCAGCGGGTCCGGGCGGAACCCAGGCGCTGCCGCCGCAGGCCTCACGGGAGCTGGAGAAGCTGCGACGTGAATTGATGGTAAAAGTGAAGCTAATTATGCTTTTTAATTTTAAATTCTTTAAATCTCTGTCTTTGTTTATATCTTTAGTATCGCAATCAGTTGTCCTTGCAGCAGGATGCGCGCTTGCACATGCAACGGGAGGCGCTGCAACAGCGGCAGGCGGAACTGCGCTCGGTGGATCAGCGCATCTACGAATTGCAAACGCGACTGCAGCGCAAAAAGCAGGCAAACACGCATCAACAGCAACAGCAACAGCAACAGCAGCAGCAACAGCAGCAGCAGCAGCTGCAACAGCAGCAGCAACAGCAGCAGCAACAGTTGCTGGCAGCTGCTGTGCAACAACAGCAGCAGCAGCAGCAGCAACAACGTCCGCCCACTTCCAAGCACGGAGGCGTGGCCGCGCTCAAGCAACAGCTGCTGCAGAAGCAGGTGAACCAGCTGGCGGTTGCTGCCGCTGCCGCCGCAGCGGGTCGCGCCGCCGAACGTGCCATCGCCCGTGGCAGCGTCAATGTGGCCGCCGTCGAGCCCTTCATCCACACGCCCCAAAAGTCGACAATCACCTCGACGGCGAGTTACCTGAACGCGGGCAACATGCTGAAGCACGCGGCGGCAACGGCCAACACAAATCAACAGAATCAGCTGATACAGGATCTGAGCAGCCACAGCCACGTGAAGCTAACGCCGGGTCAGAGTTTCTTTCCCAGCAGCAGCAGCAGCAGCAACAACAGCAACAGCAACAGCAACAGTGCGCCAGCAACGCCTGCCAGCAACAGCAACAGCAGCGAGAGCGACGAGTCCAAGCTGGCCAAGAAGCTGCTCACGGCGGCGACGCCAAGCTTGGCCAAGGCCAAGTCGGAGGCGGAGCTGCGCAAGCAGGCGCAAACGGAGGCGATGGACAGCACCACGCACATCTATGCAGAGGTGGGACCCAAGAAGCGCGATCGAGAGGCAGCCGCCGCAGCAGCAGCAGCAGCAGCAGCAGCAGCAGCAGCAGCAGCAGCAGAGGCAACAGCAGCAGCAACAGCAGCAGCAACTAGTTCGCCTGCCAGCAAAATACCGAAGAGCATCTCCGTCAGCTCCAGCTCCAGTTCCAGCTCCGCCTCGGCGCTGATCAGCAAGCTCAATCAGCAGGCGAGCGTCGCCAAGGATTCGCCCACGGAGCCGGCCAAGAAGAACGAGATTGCGGTCACCAGCGAAACTCTGTCCGAGCGCAACACGCAACAGCAGCTAACGGTGCACAGCATGCCGTTGGGCGCCATCAGCAAATCCGTGGCCATGGCCGTCTCCAATGTGTCCAGCAGCAGCAGCTCGAAGCCGCTCCAGGTGCAGGTGGGCAATCTGGCGGTGCCGCCGCGCAAACCCATCAGCAGCGTGGCGCCCACCTCGTTGAGTGGCGGCGGCAGCTCCATACCCAAAATGATCAACTACAGTCCCAAGGTGAATCGCGTGGCGCCCAACGTGGTCACGCACACGGCGGAGACGCGACCGGCGCTGCCGCCCAAGCCCAGCAAGATGTCGCCCACGGAGCAGCCGCCCAGCGAGCCCACGGCCACGCCCAGCACCGCGAGCAAGGCGCTAGGATCCACAGGCTCCACAGGCTCCACAGGCTCCAGCTTCGGGCTGCAATCGTTGAACATCAACGACAATTTGCCCATCAAGGCCAAACCGTTGACCATACGCAAGCAGCCAATTTTCGAGCAGCCGCCGCGGCTGAAGGCGACGCCCGTCGCCGGCTTGGCCAAACCCGGACCGCAGCAGCAGCAGCTGCCGCGCAAGGTGCCCGAGTTGCAGTTGCAGTCCAAGGAGCCGCAGCGTCCACTGCAAGTGCAGCTGCAACAAACAGAGTCGCCGCAGCACTCGCCGAACAGCAACTCGCCGAGCGGCTCCAGCGTCGATGAACCAGATCGAATGGGATCCGGCGGCCAGCAACAGCTGCAGCAGCAGCAGCAGGTGGAGGCGACGGGCAGCAGCAGCCTCAAGGAGCGCACAGGGAGCAAGCCCAAGTTGGCGCGTCGCGTTAGCTTTGATCCGCTGGCGCTGCTGCTGGACGCCAGTCTCGAGGGGGAACTGGAGCTGGTCAAGAAGACGGCCATGCAGGTGGCCAATCCGAGCGCGGCCAACGATGAGGGCATCACCGCCCTGCACAACGCCATCTGTGCGGGACACTTTGACATAGTCAAGTAAGTGATTGTCAGAATTCACAAATCTCTGCTTTACTAATCAATCACCTCCTCCTTTCAGATTCCTTGTGCAGTTTGGCTGCGATGTGAATGCCCAGGATTCGGACGGATGGACGCCGTTGCACTGCGCCGCCAGCTGCAACAATCTGAACATGGTCAAGTTTCTGGTTGAGAGCGGCGCTTGTTTGTTCGCCTCGACGCTCTCCGATCACGAGACGCCCGCGGAGAAGTGCGAGGAGGACGAGGAGGGCTTCGATGGCTGCTCCGAGTACTTGTACAGTAAGTAAAAAGAAGAAGAAGAAGAGAGCCAGAGCTCCAAAATTTAAACATTCTTTGAAATATATATAGGTCTCTTATTTCAAACACCCATAAAATTTTCAAAAGTAAACCTATTTTCATGTCTGATGGCATTTTGATCATGATATTTTTTATAAATTTATTCTGCATTCAAAATACTTCCATTTTTAAAAAAAAAATTTTTTTTTCGATTTTTGTCAAAAAATCATGTACTCCCCCCTTATTGATTTTCAAAAAATTTTTTTTTTCAAAATTTCAAATTGCAAATTTTTGTTTTTATTCGATTGTATTTGTCATAATTAGCATAAAAAACAATGTTTAACATGATTTTGGGGGGGTCAAATTTTTGGTCAAAAATCATGCTGAAATCGACAAAAACTTTGACATGTAAAGTTCCAGGACCCATAGCTCCCATATTTTAAACTACCATAACTTTGTCAAAAATGAACCGATTTTCATGACTGATGGCATTTTGATTAAACTACCATAACTTTGTCAAAAATGAACCGATTTTCATGACTGATGGCATTTTGATCATGATTTTTCTTATAAATTGATTATACATTCAAAATATTTCCAGTTTTGAAAAAAAAATTTTTTTCGATTTTTGTCAAAAAATCATGTACTCTCCCCTTATTGATTAAAAAAAAATTTTTTTTTTTCAAAATTTAAAATTGCAAATTTTTGTTTTTATTCGATTGTATTTGTCATAATTAGCATAAAAAACAACATTAAACATGATTTTGGGGGGGTCACATTTTTGGTAAAAAATCATGCTGAAATCGACAAAATTTTTGACATGTAAAGTTTAAACTACCATAACTTTGTCAAAAATGAACCGATTTTCATGACTGATGGCATTTTGATCATGATTTTTCTTATAAATTGATTATACATTCAAAATATTTACAGTTTTGAAAAAAATTTTTTTTCGATTTTTGTCAAAAAATTATGTACTTCACCCTTATTGATTTTCAAAAAAAATTTTTTTTTCAAAATTTAAAATTGCCAATTTTTGTTTTTATTCGATTGTATTTGTCATAATTAGCATAAAAAACAACATTAAACATGATTTTGGGGGGGTCACATTTTTGGTCAAAAATCATGCTGAAATCGACAAAATTTTTCACATGTAAACGGTTCGGACCCGTAACTTCCATATTTCAAACTCCCATTACTTTGTCAAAAGTAAACAGATTTTGACGTTTGATGGCATTTCTTTTATGATTTTTCTTATAGATTAATTCTACATTCAAAATATTTGGATTTTTGAAAATAATTTTTTTTTTTTAAATTTTTAGTAAAAAAACAAGTTTGAAGCAAATTAACAGATTAGTTTTTCCGTCAATCGAAATAATCTATGTATATACGATCAATAGTTAATCAATCTCTCTCTCTCTCTTCTCTTCTCTCTATAGGCATCCAGGAGAAACTGGGCATACTGCACAATGGCGACGTTTACGCCGTATTCTCGTACGAGGCGCAGAACGGCGACGAGCTGAGCTTCCACGTGAACGAGCCGCTGATCGTGCTGCGGAAGGGCGACGATGCGGAGAACGAATGGTGGTGGGCGCGCAATGCCGCCGGCGAGGAGGGCTACGTGCCACGCAACCTGCTGGGGGTGAGTAGCAGCAGCCGCATATGCCCCAAATTTGCGCGACACCAGCTAATCAATTCTCTGTTTTCTCTCTCTCTCCTGCAGCTATATCCACGCGTGCCGCCGCAGTCGCCGCATTTTGGTGATTAGCAGTTAATACGATTTACCATACTGAAGCGCAAGGCTGGACGACTTGTGCAGAAGCGCTATATATCCAAGTATATCTGAGCAGATTCCGAGCACGTGCCTCGCCCCACCTCCCCCCGGGACCAAGCTGGGTGGTGCCACTTAGTTATGAGCCTGGCATTATTTATGACACAGTCTCATGCTTTTTTCTTTCCTGTTTGCTTTTTTGTTGTTGTTTGAAAAAGCCACATGAAAGAAATCAAGCACAGAAACACACACAAACACACACACACACACACACACACACACACATGCTATATGGCGCCTTCATATGACGAGTCGTGTGTGTGTCTGTTGCAAGCCTTGAAATTGTGTGTCCATCATCGAATGTGCAGCATTTTGTGAAGCAAAGGCCACAGCTGCTATTTATTATTGAGGTGGAGCGGCCAGTGGCAGGCAGCCACAATTAGGCAGCAGTCGGTTCGTCCAGTTCGTCCTGGCGCTGTCCTGTACACGTACAATAAATTGGATTTCAGTTAAGCCCCTCACCTCCCCTCCACCCCTTAGATTAAGGCCTAGACTTATAACTTAAGTAATACATGCAACATGCAGTCACACTTCCGTAATCCTTCAGCCGCCCAACAACTCGCCACAAATTGCTTTTAACTTTGTGCATAAAACTAAAATTTGAAAATTTGCAAATTTTGCAAATTGAAATTGAAAACTTAAATCATTTTCACTGCATTTGCTGCACTTTGTGGCTGGAAAACGAGTTTGTTGATTGCCAGCAACAAATTTTATTGCGAAAAATTCGCAAAAATATATCTTTATGATAAATTGCATTATTTTACACACACATTTTTACACAACACGACACGAGAACAACAAATCGCATGTGATTTTTGCATTGTATAAAGCGACAAAAAAGATAAGAAAAACATAATTTAAATATCTCGTTAATATTGCCTAATGTACAGTACTTACTATCTATGACTAAAACAAGCTGCTTCGTTATCAAATTACATTTCTTAATACATTAAAATTTACAAAACTTAGTTTATAAATACTTAATATACATATTTATGTATATGTAATTGCCTAATGCCTACCACCTACATTTAGCATTAACAAAACAAAAAAAAATTAAAATAAAAACATAATAAAAATTACAAAAATACAAATCAAACACACAATAAATTACATTTGAAATGCAACACAATTGTTTCAATTGACAGTTTCTTTATTCAACAGGGTATTCAGGTAGATATGCACTTTAATTAATAATTTAAAAAATAAATATTTTTATTTTTATTCGTTTCATGATCGCCAACAAAAATTAAAGAATACCTATATAAAGACTGAAAAAGTTTTTTTTTAGCAATTAGTTAAATTGATATTCTATTAATAAACATTAACCGACTGCTAAAGTATAATCATGTTTGGGCTAAACAAAGCTTAAATTAACAAATTATATACCTCGATTTAAATAAAAAAAAAATGCGTGCGTGCTTACAAAAATTATTATGTAACTTTTTTTTGTCGAGTCATCGTGGCTAAACAGCCCAATGGGAGTGCTGTTAAAGAACATTGTATTTCCAGGGTATAACCCTGAAAAAACGAATAAAATTATAAATTTGTTCTTGAATTTCAGCTTAACAAAAAGATAAATCAAATGTGGTTAAAACACATCCTTATTTCTGATAAATATATTTAATCTGTTTTACAGGGTATATGCAGTGTCTAATTAATATTTGTGTAGAATTTTAACTGCGCATTTGCCGCGAGACAGTCGAATTAAAATGTGTTTGTTTGCTGTATTGAGTTTAATTGAATATTTAACCGATTAAAAGTGACAGTGAGAAATGCTATTGAAATAAATTGATAGGCACAAGCATCTCAAATACTACTCAGATGCATCGGCATTCATAATTCTGATGACCGTGATGAAGCTGAATCGTTAAGACTTGTTTTAGCCGAACAAACTCTTTTATTTATGTATGAAAGTATATACATATAAATATTGACAGACAGTTTTTGCTTTATTGTCAAATAGTAAAAATACTATATTTATTTGTTTGGATGTATTGCACGTGTGCGTTAATTACAGTTCAATATAATTTAATAACCTGTAATTACTGTCAAATAAATAAATATTCACAAGCTGTGACAGGTGATAAGATTTTACGAACGCTGGCCTGAAATAAAATAATTGTAATAAAATAAAAGCCGGGTAAAATAAATAGAATTTCTATTAAATCAACTAGTTGTCTCTCAAACGAGTTGGGTGTTTTATTTTATGCCACGGGCTTCAACCTATTGTCATCTGAAGCCAGTTCGCCATTAAAAACATTTAAATATATTAAAAATTGGAAATCTAGTCTAGAAGTATCTTAATAACAAACAACTAAAATGCATGATTTTACATAATTTAAAACACGCTTCGATTAGTTGCCAAAAATCTAAATTAGTTATATGTATATATATATGCAGGCGCCGGTTCCGGCAGCGTCTCAGTCGTCGGTGAACCTTTGCTTGGGACGGTCGGTCGAGAATCCGGAAAGTTTATATGGCCCAGTGTGAATTGAAAGTGGTGTGTTTGCATTTGCACAAATTAAATCAATCAAATTCAATTAAGAAAAATTGATTATTAAAGTTAAACTAATTTTTAGGTAATTATTTTTCTTTACGTGGAAAGTTTTTCAAGTATATAGAAATTAGTGTCTTCTTGATGTGAGTTCTGAGTGAAATCGAAGTATATTTAATTTTTTTTGGCGGACGCGATTTTGAAGTCGATTCTCTCTTATTCAATTAATTATTATGATTAATTTAATAATAATTTTTTAAAGTTTGACTGCAACTTCCATCAGTATCTACATTTTCGGTCACTTTTGTCAACAATATTATCTTTAAAAAATATTATAACTAAATATTATGTGAAACACTCAGATCCCAAATTTCCCAGAAAATCATCTGTTTTGGAGAATTCTCGCCATGAATCTGCACGCGTGGAGATTTTTGCTGCTCTGCTTTGCGCTGGCCGCGCTGCCGCAGGTGAGGCCAGCTAAAATACTGGCTGTGTATGCGTTCCCAGGTAAGCAGGCTTCACTGTACACCAATTTGTTTTGACATTTGAACATTTGATTCAGGCAAGAGCCACTTTATGATGCACACGGCACTGATAAGGGAACTGATCGAAAATGGACACCAGGTGACCATGATTACGGCCTTCTCGCTGGAATCCCAGCAGCTGGGCAGCAACTACACGGAGCTGCTGATAGAGCCCGTCTATGATTTCTGGCATGATGGTGAGCGATATAAAATACTCTATTTAGACTCAAAATTTTTTATTATTTTTTTCTCATCTGTTTTGTTTGCCACAGTGAAGCTCAACTTTGGCGTACAGCATCTGTTCGATTTGACGCGCTTGAAGAACAACGATTTTCTCGAAATGCTCGAGATAATCGGACTGAAGACCACGGAGCACGCTCTGCGCCAGCCGAAGGTGCAGCAACTGATTCACGCCAAACGGACGGACGGCGTTTTTGATCTGCTGCTCGCCGAGCAATTCTATCAGGAGCCCTTCCTGGCGCTGGCCTTCAAGTATAAGGTGCCCATTGTGACCAGCAGCACCCTGGACTATGAGAATCACATGAGCCAAATGATGGGTCTGATATCGCCGTGGTCGTTTGTGCCGCACGGCTTTATGCCCTTCACGGATCGCATGTCCTTTCTGGAGCGGGTGCACAACAGCTATGCCTCACTGTACGAGGACCTGCATCGGCTGTTCAACTACTTTCCCAAAATGGACGCCATCACCAGACAGTACTTTGGCCAGGTCTTGGGTGAGACATGCGAATCAATCCGTATGGGAATCCACTCATCATATTTCATATTTCACAGATGAGGTGCCCCTGGTCAGGGAGATGGAGAGGCGAATCTCGGTGATGCTGATCAACAGTCACGCACCGCTGACAACGTCACGTCCCACTGTCGATGCGATGGTGCCCGTCGGCGGTATGCATATCTATCCGGCGAAGTTGCTGCCCGCTGAAATGCAAAGCTTCCTCGATGCGGCAACAGATGGCGCCATCTACTTCAGTCTGGGCAAGCTTGGAATAAAAGTTAAATGGAAAGTTTTGTTGCAATTTCCAACAATTTTCAGGCAGCAATGTGCAGAGCAAGGAGATGCCAAAGGACATGCTGCAACTCTTCCTGAGGGTCTTTGGCTCCCTGAAGCAGCGCGTGCTGTGGAAATTCGAGGACGAATCGATGGGTGAGCTGCCCCCCAATCTGATGATACGCAAGTGGCTGCCACAGGCGGACATCCTGGCGCATCCGAACGTGAAGGTGTTCATCACCCACGGCGGCCTCTTTGGCACACAGGAGGGCGTCCACTATGCCGTGCCCATGCTCGGCTTGCCCATCTACTGCGACCAGGTGCGATTCCGCAGAGATGGATTGGTGAACGAGAAGTTAATCTTTCTCTCTCTCCCTGGCAGCATCTGAACATGAACAAGGCCGTGCTGGGTGGCTATGCGATCAGCTTGCACTTCCAGTCGATTACCGAGCAGCTGCTCCGGCATTCCCTCCAGCAGCTCCTCCACAATGCCAGCTACGCGGAGAGCGTGCAGCGCGTCTCGCGCATCTTCCGGGATCGGCCGATGTCGGCGCGCAAAAGCGCCCTCTATTGGATCGAGTACGTGATGCGGCACAAGGGCGCGCCGCATATGCGCTCCGCCGGACTGGATCTCAGCTGGTATCAGTTCTACCTGCTCGATGTGATCGCATTTGTGATAGCCATTGGCCTAGCTGGGCTCCTCCTGCTCCTGCTGGCTATACGTCTCCTTTGGGGCAGCGGACGCAAGCTGCGGAAAACCAAACGGCAGTAGATTTAAAACACATTATGTAACACATTACATAACACATTACATTTCACATTGCATACATTAATGCTAATTGTAATAGGTGCTGTCCAATAAAAATAGATGCTCTTCATTAGCTTTCTGATCAGTTGATTTCCAGCACAGCTCCGATTAGAATGCAATTCGCATATTTGAAAAACTACACAAGCCAATCAAATACCCTGTAATCAGTACTTTAATCAAGATAAGAAACTTTGGAATATTTTCTGAATTTTGTAATGTATTCGATAGGAAACAAGTGCCTGATTGAAGAATACCCTGTAATCATTAGGGCATCAAAACTATGCAAAAACTTGAAGATGTGATCATTAAATGATTAAGAAATCAGAATGATCTACTTAAGAATACCCTGTAATCAATCAATAATACTTGTAAGATTTTAGTATTCGTTTTGGAACTTCCCTGTATGTATATTCTATGCACTATGAGTACTCTCATATAAAAGGGTATATGGCAACTATCTTTAATATATTCTAGTAAAAATTAGATATCAAATCTGTTCATTTACTACTTTTATTAAACAAAAAAATTGATTTATTTTATTTCACTTTTACAAACATCTATGTCGTCGAGCATACCCGACCAACTGCAACGACTGCAGGGTATGCGATATAAATAAAAAGCACGCACATAGAATTTCACAATCCGCTCAAATCGAAGTAAATAAGTTTTTTGTTTGCCGGCAACGATTTCAGTCGTCGTCGAATCGCGGCGTGGATCGGTCGAGAATCGCGAGTGAGAGCTCAATATGGTGGGTAAATTAATAAAAAATATATTTGTACTTAAAATAAATTAAATAAAGTGAATTAAATGAAAAATGGGTGCCAAAAAGTTTTCAACAACAATACGCAAATTAGTGAAATCATAAAAAACAAGGTATCAGCAAAGAGCATATAAGTAAAAAGTATTTATAATGTCTTTGGTATCAGTTAGTTTTATAGGACAGCGAAAGGTGAAACTGGTTTTCGATACTCAAAAAAACACGCAGAAAAAAGATAAGCGCTTGTGCTGCTTCTTTCTCAAATTTAAACGTTTTTAATCGTTTAAGAATCGCGTCTTTTTCTTTTCTTTATCGCAAACGTTTACAAAATGCTGAAACTACCGAAAAACATGCTCATAAATATATATATGTATTTATTTATATTTACAGATATAGCTGTTAAGCCTCACGTATATAAGCTATTAGGAAACTACATTCAAATTAATTGATACTTTTTATCAGCACGTAGTCGACAAAGAAAATGCTTCAAGCTGTTCGTAATCATAGAAAAGATAAGCGAAGGCAGTCGGAAAACAAAACTAGACAAAATAATTTGTAACAGTTTTCGTGAAGATTAGCTGACAAATAGACTAGACAGATTATGAGTTTAAGTGAGGGTAGTTCGAGCACTTCAATATTATTATTTGAAGGTAGCAGAAAACCTGTTTAAATAAAATATAAACATTTTAAAAAAAAAAAATAATAAAAATATTATTTCTATCTCATCCTCAGCAACCGAAGAGCACTCTGAAATTTCTGCTGCTGGGCCTTGTGGCGCTCCAGCATTTGGAGATTGGAGCTGGATCCCGCATCTTGGCCGCCTTTTTCTTTCCCGGCAAAAGTCACTTCATGATGACAGACGCCATTATCCGGGAGCTGGTGCACCGTGGACACGAGGTGACCTACATCACACCATTCTCCTTGGCCAAGGAGAACTTGGGCTCCAATTACACAGAGATCCTAATTCCACAATTCAACATTTGGGGTTCAGGTAAGTCAATTGGCAGAAAAAACTGCAGTTTCAACGAATCCCAATCCATTTTTATGATCACTCGCAGTTCTCGGTGTTGTCAAGGCCAAGACAGCTTTGGAAATGACGGATCTGAGTACGACAACATTCCTCAGGATGGCTCATCTCATGGGCTTGGCCAGCACGAACTTTGCCTTCGAGCAGCAGCAGGTCCTTGACCTGATCAATGCCAAGGATAAAGTGGGCAAATATGATTTGCTCTTGGCGGAGCAATTCTTCAACGAGGGCGCCCTCTTCCTCGGTCATCTCTACAAAGTACCCATCATCACCATCACCACCTTCGGCTTCTCCAACTACCTGAGCTCCCTGACGGGCATTGTGAATCCCTGGTCCTATGTGGCGCAC
>SCDY01002838.1:0-12194 GCA_004143825.1 Drosophila micromelanica | reverse complement strand
ATCTATATCTATATCTATATCTATATCTATATCTATATCTATATCTATATCTATATCTATATCTATATCTATATCTATATCTATATCTATATCTTTATCTATAAATATATCTATATCTATATCTATATATATATCTATGTACTCACTGATAGCAATCGCTCTGACAGACGCCATCTCTGAGCGTATATCCTGGTCCACAGTCGCACACGTTGTTGTCCTTGCAGATGCCACCGATGCCACAGTCGGGATCGCAAACGGGCTGGCAGCCATCGTTGGTCAGCTGATAGCCGTTGGCGCAGCTGCAGTTCTCCGGCTCGGTGCAATTGTGGCGCGGATTGTTGCCGCAGCCGCTGCTGCAGATCGGCCGGCAGAAGCGACGCGTCTCGTCCAGCATGTAGCCCGTGTCGCACTGGCAGCTGCCGTCCAGGTAGCACCGTCCGTTCTGGCAGCCGAGGGGACAGGCGAACACGCAGTCCCCATTGTCGTTCTTCACGAATCCCTCGTAGCAATCGCATCCGCCGGGCACAGTGCAGGCCCCGTTCTTGCAGCTACAGACGGGCTGACAAACGGTGTTAAAGTTCCTCCGGAAGGGCTTATAGCCGGTGCAGCAGACCTCAATGGAGGACAGCTTGTTGGCCATGTCCGTCTGTATAAGAGACGCCAGTGGGTACTTGGACACAACCTCAGTTCTAAAAGTTACAGATTATTAATACACAATGAAAGCTCGAAAATATTCGATTCTTATTAAATTAAATTTATCAGAGATTTTCATACATTTTCGGTATATTAAATTACATGTCACAAAAAAACCGGAAGATTTGAACTTTTATAGAAACTATAACAATTTTCCATCACTCATTTGGATGAATATGAAAATGCCGTAATTAATTAATATAAAAATGTGAACACCTTAATTATTTTTTAACAGCGATTTTCATACATTTTTGGATGTCCGCTCAAGAGAGCTTTCACTGCTAATCAGATTTTCTCCGGCTACTTACGGCACCCAAATGTGACATTTGTGCAGTTCACGATTCGCAACGCCTTCGTGTGCACGCTGTAAGTACTCACGCCCTCTGGGCTGCTGGGCGGCCGTCTCGATGATGTCAAAGTTCGCGGCGCCAGGACGCTGATAAAGCGCCGGTTGCCTGTTGTTGCTGTAGCGACGTCCCTCCTGCGTTCGACGACTGTCATAGCGTGTGGGCGCATCGTATTCCGAGTAGCTGGGCACATGCGATCCAGCCCTGGCCAGGCACAGCAGCAGCACCAGCAGCGGGATTAGCTCCTGGGCATGCTCAAGTAAACCCATTTCGTTGCCCTCACCCTCACGTTTTATTTATTTATTTAATTTTTTTTTGTTTGTTTGTCGTTTTCCGTTGCTTGCCAACCACTTGCTAAATTCCAACTAAGTTCTCAAGTTTCGCTCGCGCTCCACTGCCCCAATAATTATTGCTCTAGCTGCGCTTATCAGTATTTTCGTTTTGTTTTGGTTTTATTTTTACGGTCCCAGCATTTCGGACATGTTCTCAATATTATGTAAAAACGCTTGTGAAATTTTCTGTGAAAAACTGCAAAAGCTTTTTGCATCGACTCTATTTAAATATATCACATTCAAATTAGGTAATAAATCCAGCAAATCAAAAAAAAAAAAATAAAAAAAAAAACAATATATAAATATATATTTTTTATGAAAAACATGTACTGGAATACTGTTATTAGTACATTTTACTTAAAGATTTTTCTAAATTTTTGATGGATTAATTTAGAGAAATTAAATTATATTAAATTATATTATATAAGTTCGATTAATGAATGTATTATATCAAGTACGCTTTGAGCTACAAAAATGCTTGGACTTCAGAAATTTTAGAATATACAATTTTGTATGCCCGATAAAAATTTTGAAAGAGTTAATACTAAAAACGAACTTTAATATTTTATTTCATATTTATTTGTACAAAAATACTTTTAATTTAAATTTGAGATTGTTTTTATTATTTTATCTCATTGTCTAAAATTAAATTTGTACAACCTTTTTTGTTAGTTTTTCGAGAGTTTTAGTTCATACAAGATTATTTTCTGCTTTTGATTTTTAATTGTTTCAAAAATAGTAAATAATTATTTCGTGCTCAATCAAACATAATATTGGACGAACTTGTTTCTCGCTGTGTAAGCGCCTTTAACCAAATAATAATGCTGCTTCGCAATACATTCACATATAAATGTATTAGTTTATAATTTGCTCTGTCGCCACCCCCTCCTTGCCTCTTGCTTTCCCGCTTTCCCATGATCTATCAGACTTGTTGTTTATGGACCCCACAAGTACTCTTAATTCCAGTAGCATCGCCGTCTCTTGCTAATAGTTTAATTGAAAGCCCGTCCGCTTATCGCTGCTTCCCTCGCAGCTGCGATTAAGCGCTGACCCGTTTCTCCAACTGCGCCGCTGCCGCTGGCCACAGTAAACAACCAAAGCTTGAGCGCTGCAGTGCCACAATAGACGCACCGAATAGGAACCGAATATAGACAGGAATCGAGGCAATTACTCCGTATTCAAAATCCGCAATTCAGGCATGTCTTCGCTCCTGCGAGCGGTTGCCTTGCAGGGGGTCCTGCTGCTGATCTACCTCTGTCTGATGCACGCTTTGGAGCTGCAGTTGCACGAGCAGCAGCTGCAGCAACAGCTCCTGGACGAGCAGCTACGACTGCACCAGCAACAACTGCTGCTGCAGCAACAGCGCGAACAGCAGATGCAGCAGCGACGCTATTCCTCGACCACGTCCACACCCAAGCCCTACATCATGCCACATGGCCTCTCGCTGCCGCAGCGAGGCGTTTACCCGGATAAATGCTACCGGGAAGTGCCGTAAGTACGACCAGAGATTAGAATTGAATGTATGTCGAGCATTTTAAGTAAGTTCAGTACATAAGCTTTGTAAACGAAACTCATTCTAACAAGTAAGATTGCTCTAGTCGGAACCTACCGACTAGGAGATACCCTAAACCCAGAATTTAACACATACACAAACTCTCGGCACTTAATGTGTATTAGGGTGAAAATTAAAAAAAAAATAAAATAAAAAATTAAATTTATTAATAATTATTAATATTTAAAAAAAGAAAATATAAATTTCACACTATCTCATGCGGGGTTCGAACACGGGTCCTCCAACTTCAGCTGCACAACTCATAGCAGCTGCGCCACTGCCTCGATTAATATTTTACTATGCAAAAAAAAATTCCAAGAAAAACGCTAGGCAACATTTTGCATTTGTATGTATGCGTGCACATGAACACAGAAATTGCTTGTGCTGCAGCTTGGCCCAATACGGGAAAGAAATTCTTGATTTGCTCGTAAACGTTATGAAATCGTTATGAAATTTTCAGGACTTATTAAGGGCATCAAAACTAATGAACAAACCAATTTGCAAGACTGTAGTATTTGATTTGCGGTTTTTATGGTTTTATCGATATTGGGGGTGATTGGGGGAGGTATCCAAAACCTGAAACATTTACATTCTTCGTATGCTTTACGCAAACATAATAAAATAAGTTTGGTGGCTCCAGCTCTTATGGTTTGGGAGTTATGCTTTAATAACCAAGTCAAAAAAACGATAAATATCGATAGTAAGAAAACGGAAAGAGTTATCTTTTGAAATAAGCTTGATCTGCGTATGGTATATACGAACCGAATGAGATCAAGATCAGCTTTCTAGCTTCTGTAGTCTCTGAAATCGGCGTGTTAGAGCTTCTTGTTTTTCATAAAACATATTTGGAAAATAATTCTTAATTTTTCTTACTAAGTGTGGAACCTGGAGAATCATAGTTTAGTACTTTAACAACACATGAATAGAGAATGTAATTTGGAGCCGAACCCTACATGCATTTTAAATATTTATTTGTTTTCTATAAATTATTTTGATTTTTAATTGTATTTTTACTAACTTACTTTATGTATTTTAGGTTATTTCATTAATTAGTTTACATAATTTACTGTCACTATTATTTTTAATTTAAAAAATTGCTATCTTTTGTGTTTCTTGGTATTATTTTATAAATTTGTTGAATACAATTACAGCAAAGCTGTCTTAAATATGATATATAATTTAAATTTTATATGTATGTATGTATAATTTTTTTTTAATATATAACTTTAATTTGTATTTTAAATTTCACTGCCTTCCTTTATTCTTATTATTTAATATCATACAATTTTATTTTTAACTTTTAAGGTATAGCTTTTTGAATTTTACTTTTCATTTTTTCGTAAAATTCTTGACTTTAATAACATTTACTTAATTCCCCTCGGTCAGAGCGGTGTTCTTTCAGTACGACAAGGAGGTGAAAATCGTGGGCAACAGCACCACCAGCCAGTTCTTCAATGTCATCGAGGTCTGCTGCAAGGGCTGGCGGCGCTACGAGCTCGACTGGTCGAGGTGTGTGCCGGATTGCGGGGATCGCTGCCTGGAGAATGGGTTCTGTTTGCCGGGCGGAAAATGTCAGTGCTTCAATGATTTCGTGCACAACCATCGCAACAACTGTGTGCCCACCTGTCCGCTGGGCTGTCCGCACGGACAGTGCTATTTGAACGGCACCTGCAGATGCGACCAGGGCTACGAGCTGGACGGATCGCGTCGCTTCTGCCAGCCGCAGTGCAACACGACCTGTGGCCACAACGAGATCTGCGTGGAGCCGGGCAAATGCGAATGCGCCGAGGGCTATGTGAGGGGTCTGCCCGAGTCCAATGCCCTGGGCTGCCAGCCGATGTGCATACCCGACTGCGGCTATGGCTACTGCGTGGCGCCCAACCAATGCGAGTGCTTTCCAGGGTATCAGAAACGCGAAAACCGCAGCTCCTGCGAAATCAATTGCTACATGTGAGTATTTATTATTGTTAAAAATAGTTTGAGATTGAACGTTATCTGAAAATGAAAACGACCCAAACTTGTTCTAGAAATTCATTTTAAAGACGTTAAGTTAAATTAGCTAAACTATTGTTCTGTTACGCATATTCTGAGATTAGAAAAGGTTTGATACATTTTTGAAAATGTACTTTCAAGATTTTAATTAAGCAATAGAATTTAGCAATAGAATAAATTTAAAATGTAATAATATATAAACTGGAACAAAATTTAATTTGTTGATTTTATATTAATATTATAAAATTTGGTATAAAAAAATAAAAAAATAAATAAATAGGAAAAATGTTACGAAAGAAGTCGCTAAGACCTATTCAATAATATATGATATAAATCATAATATTATATAATATTAATGTATAAAAAAACTCTAGATCGGTTAGAATATCTTTAAAAACACTCATTCTCTTAAATTCAATGTTGTTATATACTATCTTTTAAATTTATATCAATTTAATTCGATCATGTCACATGTAGCTTGACCTAACCTAATATATGTAAATACAT
This sequence comes from Drosophila micromelanica, assembly GCA_004143825.1. NCBI lineage: Eukaryota > Metazoa > Arthropoda > Insecta > Diptera > Drosophilidae > Drosophila > Drosophila micromelanica. Next base: position 6,771 of record SCDY01002838.1, on the reverse strand, counting down.
GATCATAATGATATATCGTAGCAATACGTAAATTTAATAGTGCTTCGTTTATGCATTCTAGTTCGTATCATAGTATTTATATACATCTAATTATCAGTTTAATTTATCTCTCATTGCTTCCTTTACCCACATAGGCGTTGTGAGAATGGCTTCTGCGCGAATCAAACCACCTGCGTGTGCCAGAACGGTTATCGGTACGATGAGAACACGACCACCTGCCTGCCGGATTGTGGCGATAATTGCCACAATGGGGTTTGCGTCTCGCCCGGGAATTGCCGCTGCTTCAATGGATATGCCAGGAATCGGGAGCGGTGCGATGCGGTGTGCGAGAGCGGCTGTGGCTTCTACGGCCGCTGCGTAGCGCCCAATGTGTGCGGCTGTGCGGTGGTGGCCGGGCCCGAGAGCAGCTATCAGCGCTGCGAGAACGGATACTGCAATGGGGAGGGGCACTGCCGCTGCTTGGAAGGTAAGACGCGCTTCATAGACAAGTGCATGTCGCCGGATACGGTGACAACGTACGCCTCCATGAATCCGGTGCGGGTTAACGCGTCGTTGTTGCACGAGTTCGACTTGCTGCTGGGCAGACATTTCGTACTCGGTGCCGCTGGCATGATCGAGTCCAACAGATGGTGGACGTAAGCGATAACGGAATTGAGTATATAGAAATAAAATGTATTTACAATTTCGATGTCAAGCACAAAGAAATTGTCTTAAAATTGAATACCGTTGCGCTGCTTATCAGTTAGACAGTGGCGTAGCCTTAACGGGGGCGCTTCAATGGCTGCCCTCTTTTTATTAAATACTAAACTTTTCATCATTTTGAAATAATAAATAGAATAGATACTAAGAAAAACGGAAACCCCTTTTAACGGACGCCACTGTCTATTTAAAGAAATATAGTAATCTCTTGTCGAGCACACAAAGATCTGTTCTTATTCTTCTATAAAAGCAGCGCTCAAAACGAGTGCAGCTCAGTAGTTCGCCTAGACTTAAAGCTCGCGATCCCGCTACTTTGCCATTCCGCGAGAGAGTAAAAAGAGAGCGTGAGCGCGTGAGAGTGAGAGAGGAAAATGATCGTGCGTAGCGAAATAATTATTCTGCTGATTGCCTGCCTTACATTGGAACTGCCCACGCACGTGCATGGCCAATTCTGGAAGAGTTCCCTAAACGAATATCAGATATGGGAACGTGAGATGCTGGCGAGCCGTTACTCGGGCATTTGCTACAAGACCCAACTGTAGATACTGCCAGCTGATCGGCATGCAATCGAGCCAAACGTCTCAAGATCATATCTTTGCAGCGCTAAAACATTGGACCCGGAGCTGAGGCAACGACAAATTTCCTATTGCTGCGATGGCTATGTGAATCGTGGCAGTTCCAAAATTCTAAAATGCGAGCCCATCTGTGAGGAGGATTGCACCAATGGCGTCTGCGTTTCGCCAGGTTACTGTGAATGTGCACCAGGATATAACAGGGACCAGGCACGTTGCCGCAAATACGGAGATTGACAATGCAATATTTGAATCTGTGGAAATCAATTAAAATTGTTTGATTTTTAAATTGTGTTTTCTATGTTTGCTATTCTTCGCTGATTTTCGATCCACATATATACACATACATATATTAGCTTATGATTTATAAGAGAATGTATGCATTACTGTGTGTTGGTCGGCTGCATTAGATAACAACAGGCTTTTATCCAGAAAACGGATATTGTGGATGATGAGAGCTCCCAGCTGCAGCATATAGCTTAGCGAGTGCTGTGGATGGTATCCAGTTGAGAGCGCAAATGCAAGGAGCGCACCTTGTGGATTGTGTGAGCACGACTGTGCTGTCGTTGTATTAGTGCGTATACCGGTTAAGCGTGGGCGCAAGCTCATTTAGTCTGTGCGCTTCTGCCCTGTTGATCGGTCGCATTGATTACAAAAGTGTTTTCAGCTACGTAGAGTTTTTATATTTGTGTTGGGCATAATTCTATAAATTCGCAGTAAAAACAGCATGGCTCATTGTACATAAATAAAAGTTAAGTTGTATATATGTTTGCTTGGCATAATTTATTTATTAGCACGCTCGCATTTCTAATAAAAAAAGATAAAATAATAATAAAATAAAAAAAATAATATATAAATAAAAACAATATATTATTATTATATTTACATGATATCTACCATTCGCACCCATATATGTATTTATTCGGGAGGTTTTTCTTAATGACAATAGAGTATTTCATAGTCGACATCATTTGACCTTAAACATTTTTTTTGCTAATTGTATGCTTGTTATTACCAATATTTTTTTTTTCGACGATTGTCTCATTGGATCAGTCATTAATTTCTCGGAACAACTCAAAAAACACATTTAAAGCAGGTAATTCATTTATTTGCAAGCTTGAAAAAAACATTCTGTCAGCGTGGGTTGAGGCCTCCCACAACAACAGCAATAACAACTATAAGGAAACAAAAATAAAACTAATAAACAGCAGATGTGAGAGTAGCCTTCGGCATTATTGATAGGCGCTGTGCTGATTAGAGAAGGTCGGAGATTGAAGATTGGAGGCTGGAGGCGATTCGCGACTCGCGACTCGCTGCGCAGCATTTAAAATTGAATTTAGAAATCCACTCGACGATTAGTTAAAGTGCAGCAGCTGTAAAGTGCGGACGTGTGCAAGTTCTACTATTTATTTTGCGATTCACAAGTGACGGGGCGGAGATTATCGATCATGAGCTCATCGTGGCAGCTGCTCCCGGTGGCAGCGCTGCTCGTGGCGTTCGGCGGCGTCGGCGAGGCGCAGTTCAAGACGGCGGGCATCAAGACGCGCCAGCCCGTACAGGCTGCCGGTAATCTGCAGCTGCTCAGCAATTCGAGCAGCGTGCACAACGAGACCCAGACCCAGTACTATGGCAGCAACTACAGCAGCAATTACGGCAGCAGCTACGCCAGCAACTCCGGCAGCAACTACGGCAGTTACTCCAGTTTTGTGCCTGCGGAGACCTACCAGGGCGGTCCCTCCGGACACTATGTGCAATCCCTGAGCCAGGTGACCCGCGCTCCACAGGTGCTCGACGAGACGGCGCTGTTCATTAACAAAACCCGCTCGGCTATGGCCAGCGGCATCTGCTTCAAGGAAGTGCCGTAAGTTTAGCAGACCAAATTAATGCGTACACAAATATAATACTGCGCACACTTTTGATTTAAAAACAAAATTTGAGATATTTAAATGTATTTAGAAATTCCCATTGCTTAAGCTCAAAATGGTCATCGGTACGTTCTGAGTAATTGAAAATAGGGCAGTTTCACATTGAACTGACGACCTCGACATCCTCCACTCGCTTGATAATGAAATGCGTCTTGAAATTTAATCTATAACAAATGTATACATTTATACACTCGTTTAGAAAGTTAAAAGAGAATAATGGGTTTGTGCAATGTACAATGAATGTAATATAGTAGTATCGCTATTTTTCGTCGCTATTTTTTAAGTTTTTTTTTATCTTTTAAATATATAAAATATGTGTAGAATGAGCAAAATGGGTTAAAGCAATGTACAAGGTACTGTTACAAATTGAGTATTTTTGAAAGCTGTTTTGTTTTTTAATAGTTTTTTAATTATAGTTATTTTTTTTATTTATTCAAGGAAATAAAATTCTCTATTTTGGCGAGGGTGAAATTTTTTTCATTTGTTTCTATTTCAAGAAATTAAGATCAGGCGTTAATTAAGAATGCGGCAAAGATTATGTATATTTTATATTATATATTACAGGGCATATAGTAAGTAATAGCAGTAATACAAACAATCCCGATAGATTGTTTTGGAAAATATTTTTGAAAAATATTTTTTTTAAAAAGCTTATCGAGCGTCTGTTTAATATTTCATTTCAATCTAAGTTACCAAATTGATCGTAGAATTGATAAAGATATTACTTACTTATAAAGCATATAATTGTTATGATCGATGTCTTGTATTAGCAAATTTGTATACCCTGATTGAGTCTTACGGAATTTTAAAATTACACCCGACATAGAATTTTTGTTTATTACGTTATTAATATTTATAATGACTAATATATTATTTTGAATATTACAAATTTGCACTTACGTTTCACAGCACCGCCTCCCTGTTGCACAGTTCGCGGGATAAGGCTATTGGCAACGGCACCACTCCGGACATGAGTCAGATTCAGGTGTGCTGTGAGGGCTACGAGCGGAATCCGCACATCTATCGCCGCTGCGAGCCGATCTGCGAGGACGATTGCCCCAACGGCATCTGCACGGCGCCCAACACATGCGTCTGCATGCCCGGACACGTGAGGAACCTCGACGGCAAATGCATCTCCACCTGCCCGCTCGGCTGCGGCAATGGAGTCTGCGACGATCAGAACGAGTGCCGCTGCCGCGAGGGCTACGCCCTGGATCCGGTTAGCCGCAAGTACTGCCAGCCGGAGTGCAATCCGGGCTGCAACAACGGTCGCTGTGTGGCCCCCAACAAGTGCGACTGCCTGCTGGGCTATCGCCGTGCCGCCGACGGCAGCTGTGCGCCCGTCTGCGATCAATGCGAGAACGGAGAGTGCCTGGCCCCAGGACAATGCAGCTGCCGAAGGGGCTACCAGAAACTGGACGGACGCTGCGAACCCCTTTGCGAGCAGTGAGTAAAGAAATATGTGATGACATGATCCAATAAATGTCAGTGAAAGACGGAAATTACCAGTCACAGTTACATTCTTACATTCTCAATCGTATAACAGTACAAATAATAGTCTCAGTTAAACTCTGGCAATATTGGGACTACTATATATCCATATATCCAATGTCATGCTAATCACGGTCTTAGTCACAATCAGAAACATTAGCTCTAGTGCCAGTCGCATATTTATAATCACAGTTATAGTCACTATAGTCACAAATAATTCACAACCATTTTACATATAAATAATGATCTGTCAGAGTCACAGATCCACATAAATAATCAAAGTGAAGAACTGAGTCACAGTCTCAGTCACTATTTTAATAGTCACAATCCTTTACTTACAGTTCCGTAACGAACTAAGTCACGGCCACAGGTCGCAGTTAACAGTCACGATCACAGTTATAATCTATATCCGTTATATTTAATCCTTATCGCCCCTTCCGCAGACCCTGCAAGAACGGCGGCCGTTGCGTTGCGCCGAATACCTGTGAATGTGCGCCCGGATTCGATTGGGAGGCGAGGAGCGGTCAGTGTGTGCCCCACTGTGATGTACCCTGCCTGAACGGGGTCTGCATTGGGCAGAACCAGTGCGAGTGCAAGCCGGGCTACATTCTGGACGAGCAGCAGCGCAATCTCTGCCAGCCGCACTGTCCGCAGGGCTGTCCCAATGGCTACTGCAGTGGGCCCAACTTTTGCATCTGTAAGCCGGGCTTCATCAAGAGCGGTATCAAGGGACGTCAGAGCTGTCAGCCCGTTTAATGAATTTCATTATGTAATTTTATTCATTCTATCGTCGCTATTTAATTATAATAAAAGAGACGTCCAATGAGCGCATTGAATTCATATTTAAACTGTTTGTCCTGCTCCAAGCGCCGATTTTCGGTGCCCAGCTGTTGCTCAATGAGCTGCGGCTCCAGGCACTGGCCGACAAAGTGTGTCCGTCCGGCCGCGCACTGGCAATGGCCGTTGGCATCGCAGCTGCCATGCACGCAGTGCTGCTCATCCGGACCGCAGCCGCACACGTTGGGCGCCAGACATTTCCCGTAGTAGCCGCATGAGCTGCAAAATGGAGAAAACAAACTTTTTTAAAAATCCGTAAATACCAAAATCAGCCCTTTTTAAATTTTCCTAAATAATTTTAGTTAATTATCTAAAATAAGCGTAAAACTATTTTTAAATGGAACCACAACATTTTATAGATTGGTAACCATATATGTGTCAGGTATTTAGAAATTTTGGAATTAACATTTAAAAACACTCGATCTTGCCGCCATAGTGATAATATAATGTTAAAATTAAATCTTAATTTTCAAAAGCCTTTCAGCTATACCCTTTTATTGCTGTCTAAAATTTGTTTTAAATATTTCACTATTTTTGTATGGGACATTAATTTAATAAGTAGCTATTATATGCTATTATATGCAGGTTAAAAACCATTAAACAGTTATGTTATGATTTTGAAATATATATTTGGAACATATAAGTATTGGTAATAATCGATATAATTATTATAACATATATAACATATTTAATAATATATATATATATATTTTTTTTTATAATGGAACCCATGTTTTACCAATTTACTAAGTATTTATGCACGTTTTCTATATATAGCCATATCATTGAGATCCTTTTGAAATTTAGATAATTTTAAAAGATATTTTCTAAGACTTTGTTTAACAGTTAATGTTACACTTTTAATTTATTTTTTTTTACTTGGAATTACATGTAAGTTTACTGTGAAATTAAATAGTAACTAGTGAGAAGGCTCGAACATAACAAAATAAGTTTGGTGGCTCTAATGGTTTGGGAGTTATGCTTAAAAAACCGGGTCAAAAAAGCGATAAATATCAATATTAAAAGAAAGGGAAAGAGTAATTTGAGTAAAGAGTAATCTTTTGAAATAAACTTGATCTGCGTATGGTATATACGAATCGAATGAGTCTAAGATCAGCTTTCTAGCTTGTGTAGTCTCTGAAATCGGAGTGTTCATACAGACAGACGGACAGACAGACGGACATGGCTAAATCGACTCGGCTAGTGATGCTGATCAAGAATATATATACTTTATGGGGTCGGAGATG
>SCDY01002831.1:0-15821 GCA_004143825.1 Drosophila micromelanica | reverse complement strand
TAACACCTTCCTATCTAGATGTAGGATTTAATAACATCACTAACAACATATAGCTGTGACCAGGGGCATAGCTGGCCGGACAGGCAAATAAAATACCCCACCGTGTGGTGATGTTATTATCAATTGTTCATAATTCTGTTAGGCTTTTTGCATTTAATTGCTTTTGTACTTCTGTTGACACTCGATTTGTCGACTTTTTATATAAATAAATAAAAAAAATAAATAATCTAATATCTGGACTGCTTCCTGTTGCACTTTGAACAATTGTCTTCATTTGTGCACCTCTTGGTACTCGAATGTTTCAAACATCTTAAACGCAACTGTACCTTCGTAGCCATTTCGGCTCTTTCTGATGGGTTCATACCCAATTTGAAGCATTGTAATGCATTATGTTCTGCCATCTTACATATCGGACAATATTCTGAAAAGCTATTATATGCTTTTTCGAATGTTTTCTCCTCTGCGTCCTTTAATGAGCATAGAGCACTAAACCTTTGCTCTAAATACTCCATTACGTCAAGCAAATTTTAAATTTCTTTCGCTTTCTTCACATGACTTTCGTGAGATTCCAATACTTCTCTATTGAAGTTACGAATAATCATGTGTGCAAAGATTACATCAACATCTTCTGACAAGAGAGATTTTGCTTTAATTAAATGTATTGATTCATTGATTGAATCAATAAACATTTTCATGTTTTTTGCCGAATGGCAATTTAAAATCGGCATATCTATTAGCATATTTAAATGCTGGAAAATTTTTGTACGCTTATTTTAAACAAATAAAATTAAATAAAGTAAATTTTAAACTAAAGAAAATTGATAAAACTAAATAAATTTAAAACAAAAACGGCACACGTACGAGCTTAAAATGGAATCGACACCCGCCAAGGATCTTGGAGTGGGAACCCGGTGGATCTACCAGTGACGCAAAGAGGAGCTCGAGGGGATCGCCGCGGAGCTCGGTCTGAAGAAGGACGGCACAGTGGAGGAGATGCGTAGGCGCCTCGTGGCCTTCGTAGGGGACGAGACACACAGCACGGAAACATGGACAAGACCGGCCGAGATAGAAGCTCGATTCACCGCAGGATTGGACCCGACGATGGATGTGGACTGGACGGGTACGGGCCCAGTGACTAGGCACAAATCTGAGTGGGTTCTCAGCACTCCGTTGGGAGGACCCAGAGCTGGAATCGGATCGCTTCTGGAGGTGCCTAAGGTGCAGGCGGCTCGAGGTCATGTCGTTGGCCTGGACCGCTTGGAGGAGAGGCCGGCGAACATTCACACCGAGGTTCCTGTGCTCCGACCCCAATTGGAAACCCGAGGACACCTGATAGTGCCGGAGCAGGTCCGGAGGTGGGGCTTGCGATTTGATGGACGAACGGATCCCCTGATCTTCGTGGAGTCATTGGAGGAGCGGGCCATATCGTATGGCATCAGCCTGGATCGGCTGCCTCGCGCCATGGACAAGGTCCTGACGGACAAAGCCGCCCGCTGGCTTATGACCAGCCGGGTTCGGGATGCGTCGTGGTCCACCTTTAAAGCGGAATTTTTGGAGCTTTTCCTACCGCGACGTTACTTCGAGAACCTGGAGGACCAGATCCGAGGTCGACGCCAAAGGAACGGCGAGGAGCAGAGTCGGATATACGGACGAGCAGGTCTATGGGCACCGGTCACCCCACCTCAGGCATCGGCGGGAGTAGTGACATTGGATGCGGGATCTGGAGCCTTCTACAACCATTTCCGGGCTATTTCTCGACCGGAGCCTGCAGTTCGGATGGGCGGAGCGACCCCCCGGAAGGATTGGACGAGGGGAGATGCGGCCCTCCAACTCTCGAGGTGCTTGCTACCAGTGCGGCGGCGACGGACACTTCGCCAAGGAATGCACAGTGTCAGTCCAGGAGTTTTGCCGGCAGTGCGGAAAGAAGGGCACCAGGACACAGGATTGTTGCCAGAAGGGCAACCAGGGAAACTCGAGGCGACACCACCCCAGTCCGGGACCAGGTGTGCGCCGGCACCTCTACAGCCCGGAAATAGGAAAGGTATTAGGCGTCGAAGGAGATCGGATTGTAGCCAAGGTAGGCGTCGGGGATAGCGAGTCGTCGGCTACGATCGACACAGGTGCTACGCGGAGCTTCGTGAGGAGGCTGCACGAAGACTCGCGAGACATGGACGGATGCATGCGACGCGGACGCAGATACGGCTGGCGGACGGGTCGGCGTTAAAGATTAGGCAGGTGTTAAGGATAGGAATTATACTGGCAGGCGCGAGGTTGAGATGCCCCTGTTGGTAATGGACTCCATGTTGGACCAGCTGATATTGGGTATGGATTTCCTGCGTGCGGTCGGCACAAGGATACAGTGTGGGCGTGCGGAGTTGAGGCTGGAGGTGAGGAAGGCCCCGGTCCTGAGGGACATGGCACATCCTGCTGCCAAGGCGACATCGGTCGGCAACCCCCAGGTAAAGGAGCAGCGACCTGCAGGGCAGGCGGGCTTAAGGAGGGAGGTTGAGGCGATGGGCGGAACGGTAAGAGTGGGATCGAAAACTGGAATGAGTGACGGTGACGCTGTCGAAGGCGGTGCCGGAAGGATCCTGGGCCCAAATACCCCGACTAAGCCAGATGACACGGCAGCCTTAGAAAAGGAGCACGAAGCCCAGACCGCACAGGATTTCGCAGAGCTGGCGCCGGAGATAATAGAGTTCTTGGAGGAGGAGCTAGCGTTGTTCGAAGGGCTCAGAGGGGTGACTCACATCGCCGAGCACCGAATCGTCATGAAGAACGACAAGCCTCTGAAGCAGCGCTATTATCCCAAGAACCCGGTAATGCAGAAGGTGATCGATGACCAAGTCGAGGAACTCCCCCAGGCGGGTGCGATCGAACCTTCTCGCAGTGCTCATAGCGCTCCTATTGTCCTGGTGAAGAAGAAGACGGGCGAATGGTACCCCGTATTAATCACATTTTGGAGAGTCTACGGCAGGCCCGGTACATCTCGACGCTGAACTCGGTTATAGGACCAGAAATGGAGCCAGACGCGTTTGCATACCTGGACGACATCATTGTCGTAGGGGTGACCAAGGAGCAGCACCTAGCCAACCTGCAGGAAGTATTCCGCCGACTCCGAGCAGCCAACCTAAAAGTGAACAGGAAAAAGTGCGTCTTTTTGGTGAGCGGTGACGGGATAAGGACAGATCCCGAAAAGGTGGCAGTCATAAGGAATTTGAAGGCGCCGACGAACCTGAAGGAACTGCGCCAATGCCCGGGCATAACCTCGTGGTACCGTCGCTTCGTACCCAACTTCGATTCTATCGTGCAGCCTATGACGGAGCTGCTGTAGAAGGGACATAAGTGGTCTTGGAATGCTGAGCAGCAAGCGGCGTTAGACCAGCTTAAAGTCTAGTCATAGTGTGAGCTATAAGAAAACTGCGGTGTTACCTGGAAGGTTACCGCTTCGACGTCATCACTGACCACATGGCGTTAAAATGGCTGAACTCGATTGAGACTCCATCTGGCCGGATCGTCCGCTGGGCTCTAGAGTTGCAGCAGTTTCAGTTTGATGTGCACTACCGCAAGGGAAAATTGAATGTGGTCGCCGACGCACTATCCCGACAACCACTAGAGGTATTCCAGCAAGCAGTGGAGGAAAAATCTCCTTGCCGGTGGATATCCGGCATGCTGGAACGCATTCGTCAGAACCTGGAAAAGTTCCCGGATTACTCTTGGCAGAATGGGAACTTGTACCATAACCTAGGATACAGGGCGGGCGATGAAGACTACGTGCCCTGGAAATTGTGCGTGGGCCCGGTCGTTGACAGCGGGTTCTCCAGAAGTGTCACGATGCTCCCATAGCGGGGCACCAAGGAGTAAGGAAGACGGTGGCGAGATTGGCTCAGCGCTATTATTGGCCAGGTATGTTCAGGAACGCCGCCAAGTACGTGAATAACTGCACCAGCTGCCAGAAGTTTAAGGTGCAGCAGTTCAAGCAGGCAGCGCACATGCTCACTCGCCAGGTGGCCGAGCCGTGGGCTGTGCTTTGCGCGGACTTCATCGGTCCACTCCCGAGATCCACGCATGGGAACACACGTTCTCCACGTGGGTGGAATTAATCCCCCTGAAGAAGGCCACAGCAGCGCACCTACAGGTAGCGTTCAGGGAGAGAATCTTGAGAAGGTTCGAGGTCCCGCGCAAACTGGTATGCGACAACGGTGTACAGTTCACGAGCCAAGCCTTCAAAGCGTTCATGAACGCTCGGGGTGGAAATCCAGTACACAGCGCCGTATTGTCCACAGGAGAACCCCACGGAGAGAACCAACCGGACGGTGAAGACGATGGTGGCACAATTCATAGAGGGCCATCAGAGTTCTTGGGACGCATTGCTCCCAGAGATCTCATGTGCGGTGAATTCTGGCATAGCGGATTCAACGGGCTTCTCTCCGGCGTTCCTCGTACAAGGCAGGAAGCCTCGGCTTCCCACCGCACTGTAAGACGAGGTAACGCCAGGATCCGAAGTTATCCCACAGAAGCCACGAGAAAAGGCGGAGAGGCTGAAAGAAGTCTTCGACATTGCCCGTAGCTGCATGCAGCGTGCTTCTTTGGAGCAGGGTCGGCACTACAACCTGAGACGTCGAGAGTGGAGGCCTTCCCTAGACTCGCTGGTGCTGCTACGCCAGCATTTGCTCTCTAAAGCCTACCGGGACCAAGTTTATTTCACCTAATATCGTTCGACTGGCGAAGGAGGGTGAAAGGAAAACGAAATCTGCAAATATTGCTCGACTTAAGCAATATTACCCGGGGCCGGCGCACGAATAAGTAACGTTACCCCGGCCTAGTCCGGGTGAAACCCCCAAATAACAAATGAAAGTCCGATTTAAGAGCGAGCAGAAAAAAAAGTGCTCAAAATGAAGTGTGTGAGCGTGTTAACTAATATTGAATCTGATTCCAGGTATGAGTCCGATACAGTGGACGATTCGGAGGCAACGGAGGAAAATCCCCAACAAGGCCCAGATAGGGAGGAGGAAGGATTTCCACGCGACCCCAGGCGGGCTAACGCCTTTTGCAGTCGACGTCCCAGGCGAAGGCCGTTACCGCCGCACCAACATTTCTGGTTCGAGCACGAGGAGCTTCGCGGAGGTAGGGGACGGGTACGTGCAACTGGTACACACAAAAACGACAACGATCCTCATAGTCTGCCCAAATGCACAGAACCCGCCGCCGTACGTTACCCACCTGGTATCGCCGCCACCATTGCCCGCTTCGCCTCCACCGCCGCCAACGAATAAAGAGGAAGAATTCCCCGCCCCGACGGAGGAAGCCAAGGGATCGGCTGAGGACCCCCCAAGCCGACCCGGATTACGCCGACCAATCCCCTCCCCTGGTCAAAAAGCGACCACGGGCGGAGGATCTCCTATTCGGGACGCTGACCGGGCCCAAAGGAAACGCGAAGCGGCGGCTTCATCCCGACAGGCGCTGCAAGCAAGCGCTCCAGATCCGCGGGACCCGACGACTGCCCGACGTTCAAGGCTGTAGGGCTCGACAACTGCCCGATCTCGGCGGATGCGACCGTGGCCCCACGAAAATCGCGGGACAAGACGAAGGCTACCGACGCTCCCCGGCCGGAATCGTCGCGTCGCGCGACAAAAAGCGAGTCACGAACGGCAACAAGGGAACCGTCTGCCCCATCCAAGAGGACCGGAAGCCGATCCGAGGCGAAAGATTATTCCAAAATTAGTCCAAAAGTGGAACTCGTCGAACCGCCGACGGACGTTCCACCGCCACGAGCACGAAAGGGTTGTGCGGTGAGGAAGCGGCGATGAAGAACGCGAGAAGCCCGAAGGTAACCGTCTTAGCAGGCGCCGACGTTCGCACGACTGCGCCGACCGGTGACGCGAAACGAGCTGACCCGACCGGCGAGCCGAATCGCGAGGCCAACAGCTCAGTACCAGCGGTCAAACGTCGTCGCTCGGCCAGTCGCAAAATGGCCAGCGAACGAAGCAGACCTGTCGCGGAAGCCGCAAGACGAGCACAAAGACAGAAACGTGTGAAAGTAAACAAAGGAACGGAAGAGATATGGGGGGATAACTAGGATTGGGAGCTCAGAGAAGTGGCGCGTGGCGGATCGCCCCCGCGAGTGGTGACGTCGGAGGAAGAACTAGCCGAACTTGAGAATGCGTCGCCACCCCCGTTTGTACCTTGGGTGCCGTGGGACGCCGTGCCACCCCCATGCCAGAGGCGAAAATGAGGTGGTCCATCACAGACGAGGGATACCAATGCGTCGCCACCACCCCAGAAGAAGGACATTAAAATGCCGCTGTCGCCCAAAAAGAACGCCGGAGGGTCACAGCTACCCCAGCCGAAGGCGGTTGACGCACCGACGCCACCACCACCCCCGATTGTGTCCTTGGCACAATGGAACGCGGGAGGTATCAGCGGCACGAAGACACGGGCCATCAGCAGCAGCCTCATGAACAGCTGTTAAGGGCGCTATCGAGAGCAGCCCTGTGATCGGCCGAAAGCTGCGGCGAGAGAGCGGCTTTGCAGTGAATTGCGGAAGTTCGAGAGGAGCTGGGCTGCTGCCGCGAGCGACGAGAAGCGACGAATTGTGACGAGCCCTCCGCGAGTTTAGACGTGTGCCGGTCCGTCAAGAATACAAAAAGTTAGAGAGCGTGGTGCGTAAGGCACACGTGCGCGCGTGAAAAGAAAATCAATGAAATCCTGACAGTGCGGACGAGCACTCAAGAAATCCACGAAAATAGATAAGAATCCGTAAGCGCTCTTTAAATATTTATTTTAAAAAACTGCTCCTTAGAATAAATGGTCCTTTTTTGAATCAGAAACGGTAGTGTTATAATTGGGAATTACCTAACTTTAGAATCAACTGAAGCGGGGTCGTGACAAGGGTATTTTTAGTAAATTTCTTTAGCGACTCCTAAATAGGTAAAGGATTTTGGCAGCGTGGGCGGGAGTCGGCAGTAAAGGTACATCCCTGCTGGTCTAGTCTGGTAGGTTCGTGGCTGTCCCTAAGTAGGTGTAGGATTTTGGCAGCGTGGCCGCAGTACGAACCGGGCCTGGGCGGGAGTCGCCAGTCAAGGTATACACCTGCTGGTGCTAGTTTGTTTGGGAGCTTTGCCTGGGTGAGAACCCACGGGGTGGGCACGTGGTCAAGAGTGCGGATCCTGACACACATAGGTAGCTTGGCCAATGTGACTCTCTGATTTTGTAGTGTAGATGGTTAAGGGCTCTCCCTAACCTAGTTGTTAGGCACGGTTTCGGTGAGGACCAAACTCGTGTAGTGGTAGCGGTTAAGGCGTGACCCTAACCTAGTCGACAGGCTCGATCTCGAGAGACGGAAGAAACCAGATCCGAGTAGCGTAGGGGTTACGGTACTAACTAACTAACTAACCTAACCTAGTGGGGGGTGCGGTCACGGTGCCGTCCGGACCCGAGCTGAAACTAGGAGGCATGGTCGTGGTCGAGGTCTATACCCGAACCCGAGCACAATAGGGGGCGATACGAGCGAGCCGAGAGAATAGCTTGGGCTTTCCCGTTCGTAGGGACCGGGTATTTTGAGCTGGGGTTATATTAACGTGAAGGGCATTTCGCAGGCTGGCCTTCTAGTTTGCGAATATAAAGTTTGCGTTGTCCTTATATAACCTAGCGTACCAGTGGTTTTCAAATTTTCTTGTAAACAACCTTGGTCAGACTGAGATTCATACCCCGGCCTAGGAACTACTTTACAACGTGTTGTCTTTCTTTTATTGCATTTAATTGTGAAATTGGCCTAGACCCTTGCCACGGAGACATAGAATATAGCTGTTTACCCTTGTCAGCAGGCGCCTATAGGCGTGAAATTTACGATCTACCTTTTTTCTCGAACAAAACATGCTTAATCCTGTGCGCCGTCGCCCAACGAAACATGCTTAAACCTGTGCGCCGTCGCCGTTGTGTTCCTTTCCCGTAGAAAAAAGGGAGAGTCAATTAAATATTTAAGCGTGTGTGCGCGTGCCTGATCGGACCCATACCCACCCCCGAAGTGGTAGACAAGCAAGTCAACGCAGGCACATATGCGCATGTGATCGCAAATGCCCTCACACCTCGAATCTGAATTTTTATTAGCATTCCCTTATTCCACCCCCGAAAAAGTAGATGAACCAATCGATGCGTGCACTTGTTCTTACGGGATCTTGTGAGCCCTCACATCTTAAATCTTAATTTTTATGATCGGGCACCCACACAACTTCCGAAAAGGCATAGATAATAAAATTGGAGTGCCACTTTCCCAGCTCCCCCTCCATAAAAAGTTAATTTTTACCCATGCAACGATCGGTTACCCTCACTACCCTACCCATCAAAAGCGACAAATACGATCATTTAACGATCGGTTTCCCTCACTACCTCCCCCAAAAAAGGGTCACGGTCACGCACCTACCTTTTTATTAGGGTCATGGTCACGTACCTACCTTTTTATTAGGGTCACGGTCACGTAGGGTCATAAATCATTCATTATTTACCCAAGGGTAATTAAATTGACAGCACTTCCTGTCACAGAACGAACAGTTCCCTACTACTTGTGTCTAATATTGCTAACCGTCTATGCTGAAAAAACCCCAATCCGCCCATCGTCCAGAAGTGAATTATTTACGGTGACTTAAGGTGGTGGTGGTCATTACCTGGTCCCTCACTGGATAGCCCGCTGGCCGTTTCCCAACTCGAAGTTACGGTAGCAGTCAATAGTAAGGGAAGCGTGTCGACCGTAGTACCAGCTGAATAAGTCTGGGGGTTTCGGCACTCCTGGACGAAATGGCTGACAATTCTGTTAGTTGCCCTTGATAGCCTGGAGGTCAGTGCTAGCTCCAAAGACGCGGCATTTGTCCGATTGGTGTTTCTGATGGTGGTTAGTTGCGTTAAGGTTGACAGAGTGCTGCAATCATGCCGCCTCGTAAACAGCTGATACTTCGGTAAGACGATTTTGTAGATCCAATCGAATTCTGTATCCGAGGCGTATTGCGCTCGATGCATAGATAGCATAGATAAATAGGTTCGCGAACTTGGCAAGAAAGATCAGTATTTTTAGAAATAATTGTTGCCCTCGCTAGGTAAAAGTGAGTGCAATAAATGTTTCTTGGTATGTGAACGAATTCATATTTTTGTAACATAATTAATTGAAATTTACGAATTACTTATTCTTATTAATAATTAAGATTAGTACAAACGCAGGCCTTACTCTGTAGTGAGAGGGAGCAACTTGTGCATAAAATGCGCGATCTCGCTCAATCCTCACAAAGAAAATGGCACGTTTACACTTTTTATTATTTTGGGCGAAACATTACATACAATAAGTATGTAAATTTGTTATTCTATTAATATACATATACACAAATGCGTATTTTAATTAATGGCAATAATAATTAAGGCTCTGAAGTAAATAAAAACAGCTTATAATTGTCATTTGTAACTTTTCGTAGACACTCATTAGAATCTTGTGCAAGTGCACGAGAAGCTCGAGCGAAGCTGGTGATTGACCCGATTATGCAGAATAAGCGAATATAGCATTTTAGATCTGTCTGTTGCTAAGCAAAAACACACCATCATAATTGACCATATATTATTTTAGGTGAAACTGAATGTTCACTTCAACCTCAACCAAAGTGGAGAAAATTATTACGGTTACGAGTAAGTGTTTAAGTGTAATCGAAAATGTAGTACCCATAATAACTCTCTGATCCAATTGCTATGTAGTAAGTGGTTACATAGAATTAGAAGTGTTTTGTGTTTTTATTCCATTGTTCCGTTCATTATTATCAAAGTTGTAACGTTACCTTGGTGATCATAGCACACCTTATTAACCAACGCTTATCCGATAGTATATAGAATTTACAAAGGGACTACTCTCGCTATTTAAATAACATTAAGATATACAATTTTGTTCATATTGCGATGCAAATGTTAAATAACGAAAGTCGTTTTGTGTTTTATCCTTTTGCGTACTAAGAATTTCATTCTAAACTGTACCAAAATCAAATGAAGTATATAAATATGTTACTTTCAATGGATTCTGAACATTTATAAGCTTACAAAGTGTTGAGAATTACGTATAAATTGATTAAATAAATAAACTATTCGACGTCTCTCGGAATCGTGACGCCGTATTTATTGCTGCGTAGTCCTTGCTTCGAAGGTCATTACAGATACTTCCATACAAACGAAAAATATTTATATACCTTCGTAGTATACACAGACGTTTAAGTACATACATATGCATCTGACGCAACAACAATACACACTCAAAAACGAAAACACAGGAATGCCTTTGTATACGCGTAAATAATTCAAAATACACAATTATACAACAAATATAGTCAAATAGACAAGGTGAAAAGCTAAAACGGAAAAATAGTCTGCGGTACAAAACAGTACCAGAGATAAAATAAAATTTAATTGAAATTCGGTTAATTGTAATGTTAATAAAACAGTGCAGACTCCAGCATATATACAAAATCGAAAAGAAAGTGGCAGTTAAGAAAAGAATCACAGTTCATCCGGATACCATGTTCAGAAATTTTAAACTCCTTCATGCGATTAATTTCTGGGCAATGCATGCATCAAGAGCAAATCAAATAAGAAACATCAAGACGCCGAAAACCTTAAGACCGCATAGCGCTTAAGTTGCTTTCTAAACAAAATACCGTCTAAGTCGTATATTGGCTGACTTGAATTATTTATTTATCGTTTTATCAAACGTTCACTACAAGTTGGTTAACTGGTTGTTTAGTTTTGCCACTCGCTTAATAATTCCCTTCGAGGTTCTCTTGAGAGACTGTGTTGAAAACTAGGCGGCAACAAACATGAAGTTGCTCGAAAGCTCTCGGTTTGAGGCCATCAACAATGCGATATCTATACAATCTGGAGGAATCACAATTTTTGGACGAATCGAAAGCTATTCGTGGTATGTAATTAAAACATAGCTAAAAAAAATAAAAGTTATTATTTAATTGATATTATTATCAGTGATAGAATACATAGTATCAACTTAATAAATACTAACCACTAATGCCCTCATGTAAGACAATAGTTACCCAAGTTTTCCGTACCTAGAAATAATAATGGATAATAATAGATAGTCGCTGTAAGTGTGTAATATCTAAAAATAACTAACTTTGTTAAAGGAATAGTATAACTTTTAATTGGAATGCTTGACTGATATATGTTTAAAAAGAAAAACAAGAAAGAACACTTGCCATAGATGTGTCGTCATCTCATACATTTTGCAGATTTGGTATCTTTTACATAAAAACCTATTTTGGACGCAATGCTCCTCCAAATAATAAATGATACTGTAGTCTAGTGTAGTAAAGGGCAGTCAAATATGCTTATCTCTAATATATCTATTGTTTTTTTTTTATGTTCAGCAAAATGGTTGCAGCCGAGAAGGCGTTGTACAAACGATTTACAGCTGAAACGCACGGTCATGACCTGCAAGCATTATCACCACCACAAACTTTGTCGGATCTTTCACCAAACTTTCATCGAAATAACAGTCAATCCGGTGATGAAGGTGTAATCTTATGCGATACGATCTCTCGTAAGACGTTGTTTTACTTAATTGCAACTTTAAACGCTTCGTTTGAGCCTGACTACGACTTTTCTGATGCCAAGGTTGGTTTAATTCCTTTAATAATAAAAAAGCGTATCTAATTTTACTGCTTATAATATATTTCAGTCGCATGAATTTAGCAAAGAGCCTTCATTGCCATGGGTCATGAATTCCGTTCATTCAAACTTATCAGCCTTGGCCGGCGATCAGTACCAAGTTCTACGTCAGCCGTTGTGGTCTGCCGTGGATGACGAAGTGAACTTGTCCGAATGCGATATATACAGCTATAATCCGGACTTAAGCTCAGACCCGTTCGGAGAACCCGGTTGTTTATGGTCTTTTAACTATTTTTTTTACAATAAAAAGTTAAAGCGCATTGTATTCTTCACCAGTCGCGCCGTAAAGTATGAGCTTAAGATAACTTGCTTAATATTTACTATATCCTGCTTTATTTATTTTCAGTTCGCTGTATGCTGGAGAAACATCTGATTTTTCTATGGAAGAAGATATGTACTAAGGGATTGTAGTTCTTGGTTCTTGATATCTATCTTATATTCATTTAAAAGTTTTTTTTAATTCTTTGGCAGATTAATTCGCTCAAAAGCAGGGTGAAGAAGCAATTCAGATTCAGATAGTATGCATAAATATTCTCTAAACGCATCACTTACATGTTTATAATTTAGAAAATTAAATATAATATTTAATCAAGTATTGTATTCAAAACAATATTAACATACTTCGTTTAACAATAAAATTAATTTTCTATAAATCTAAAAGAGGAAAAAAGTATAGTTTTTAAAAAAAGTCACCAGCCATTTACATTCCAAATTTGGTGAATGGCCTTTACTAGATTTTGGGGACTTTAGCTTTAAAAACTGTGTGATTTGCGCAGGAGAGAGTTGTGT
Organism: Drosophila micromelanica; assembly: GCA_004143825.1. Lineage (NCBI taxonomy): Eukaryota > Metazoa > Arthropoda > Insecta > Diptera > Drosophilidae > Drosophila > Drosophila micromelanica. The sequence goes on along the minus strand of SCDY01002831.1, from coordinate 3,329 downwards.
GACCGGGAAAAATTTCCCTATTCTTTAAAAGGGGTGACCTACATAACTGTTCAAATCTGGTGACTAGCTCTTAAACTGTGGGGAATACAAGCTTTCGCGATTTGTGGGGCCGTGTGGCTGCAAGCGTATTAAATAGGCACAAAAATAAACTCTGTGACGCATTACCCTTTAATTGTATGCGCGGATCATCACTGAGCGCTTGCTCGGACGTGTCGAGCTGTAATTTATCTGGACCGTTGAGCTATTTGCTTTTTGTATTTTAAGTGCGCTTTGACAACTGTCAGGCAATGCTGTCGCAACATCCTTCCAGGGTATGCATATTGGCCATCTTTGAACGCTGCTATTAATTTTAAACTTGCCCACGCTTGGGCATCTTCTGCTGACAGCATCTGTTTGTCTCCTATCCAGGCAAAACGTTTGCCTTAGGGCTTCGTGCAACTTTGAGTTCTGAAGTCTGGAGTGAAGTGATGTCTTGTGTAGTTTCCGGCACAGGCGCGTTTTTTATGCAATTGGTTGATGCCATGCTCACTCGCGCACCTTTGGGTGCACCGATAGATGACATTTTTTCGCGCAATTGTTACTTCTCAAAAGCGAAGTATTAAATTTGTTTTTCTTATTCAGCATTCGAATTGGAACTATATCAAAAATTGTTTGCTTCAAATAGGGTTGAGTAAAAATGGCTCTGTTTTTCTGATAAGGCGCAATCTTAGGATTTCCCCGGCAATGTTCTCTTGGCAGTTTAGAATTTCATTGTTGTTCAACCTTGCAGCCTGTGTCCGATTTGCTTACATGCGTAGCAACTTGCGGTGTGGGATCGTGAATTATTGTACTCAATATGGTGATGTAGATTCGCATTGTTTTAAAGAGGTATTGTGATTTGGATGGCAACCTTAGCATAAAGCCACTAACTAAACATCTCTACTGGTGGTATTTTGTCATTCATTGGGTGGGCAGCTTGCCCACTATCTGCATTAGCATTGGGTCGTTCCTATGGCCTTTCAGTTCATATGATCATTTTCATCACCATTGCCGGCAGAAGCAGCTTGCTTTGAATCGCATACCTGGCTTTATAGCGTGTATATAGCCGGTGATTTTCGTGTTTGTCCGGATGCTGCTGTAGAACAAAGACCAGCTTTGCGGTTTGCCATCTATTGGAAGTTCCCTGCGTATTGACTAAGTAAGACTAAGTGTATGGCAGTGTATGTTTGAATTTCCTTGTAAATCATTTCTTTCGTTAATAGTGTTGTCCCGTTATAAATCTGACTCTTTTCAGGTCCAGCGGGGCACAGCACTTGTTAGCGGTTGTTCGCTAGCCGTAGTCTGTAGTCTGGTACACATTGTTACTGGCATGGCTTCCCGTGTGCTCGCTATTGGGCTGTGTATTTGACTTTGATGGCGAGTCACAATATGGGTACCATTCGCGCAGATCATAGTCTGGTCTAATTAACGTTGACGATTCGTATCCAAGGATGAGTCCCAGATAAGCTAGCGTGTTCCTGTTGTGATAAAGGCGACTGTAATTATACTGTGGATTCGTCAGTTGTTGCGGGAGGCCTGTCGTAGCTTTCACGTCTATTATGTTCTGTGAGGCGTTGTCGTAGTCACAGCTCCAGCTAGTATCGTCACTGTTATGGGTGCCGACGCAATCGCAGTGATGCCAAAAGCTGCAGCGGTAACTTTGTACAATATGGTCGTAATCCTTTTGCAAATACTTCTTGCAATGACACGTGTATATTTTTCACAGTTTTTAAGATAGTCACCAAATTTGGTATGTAGATAGCTGGTGACCTCCCCTAAAGATTGAGACCTTGATATCCCGAACCCCCAGCGCCCACGCCCCGCCGATAATGCTGATATTTTCTACAGTTTTTAAGCTCGAGTTACCAATCGAAATTTTCAGGACTTATTAGGGGCATCGAAATCTATCTATGATACCAAGATCAACTCTTTAGCTTTTGTACTTTCGGAGATCGCTGCGTTCATACAGACGGACAGATAGACGGTCATGGCTAAATCAACTCAGCTCGTCGTCCTGATCAAGAATATATATACTTTTTGGGGTCTGCCTGTTACATACATTTCAACAAAACCATTATACACTTTTTACCTATTTTCAATGGGTTCAGCGTATAAAAATAAAATTGTTCTCATTGTGGTAAACTCGTTTTTGACACTCGGAAAGCCGAGCTGAGAGCGCCGCTCATACGCTCTTATAAGGCCGCAAAGTGCGTCCATTTCGTTGTTTGTTACTCATGTTTGTAGTTACATATATTGCGTTTGCTATTAACCTACATTTCTTTTAAAGATTTTTTATAATGAGTCATTTATTTATTCATGTCATTGATTTCTTATTTTTAACAAGAGGCTTTTCAGCACGTTCGCAACCATATATACATACATAAATTCGCACATACATAACCACAAATACACGCCGCACGCACTTGACTCGATAACTGCGCGTGCTCTCACTATCGAAGCAAAATTCATGTTTTCTTCTGAACTAAATGTGTGGTCGTTATGAAATTTTCAGTACAAACCAATTTGCAGGTCTGCAGTATTTTATTTGCGGTTTTTATGGTTTTTTCGATATCAAAATTTGCGTCTGGCTTTCACAAACATAACAAACTAAATTTGTTGTTTCTAATTCTTTTAGTATCTGTGATATTATAAGAAAAATAAAAAATGGTATCGATTCTTATCGATATTAATGAAACGGAGCAGGTTATCGAAGTTAACTTGCTCTGCGTATGATATTTACGAATTGAGACCAAGATCAGCTCTAGCTTGTCCGAGATAGCTGCGTTTATACAGACGGACTAAACTCGTCGCCCTGACCAAGAATATATCTTATTTATGAGGTCGAATATGCCTTCTTCTGCCTGTAACATACATTTGCATAAAACTATTAAACTCTTTTTACCCAAATTCAATGGGTTCAGGGTTTTATTAGTAAGACCAATAGTCTTCGATATATAAGACACTAAATTTGGCTTTTTTAAAAAAATTATTACATATTTTTGCCCCAACAAAATAAAGTGTAAATAATAATAATGGGTTTTTATTAACGTTATAAATGCGCTTTAAGGTTTTGTCGTCTTATTGTTAGGCTGCATTGTAGATGGTGATGTCGTCTGCTGCAGTTTTTTTAAAAGATTGGGATCCTCTAAGGTTAAAAACATCGATACGTACTGAAATAAATAGGTTCAAAGTATTAATACCACAGCTGAGTTAATTTAAACAAGTAAGATTGCTCTAGTCGGGACCTCCCGACTAGGAGATACCCTGAACCCAGCATTTAACACATACACACAAACTCTCGGCACTAAATA
>SCDY01002828.1:0-11840 GCA_004143825.1 Drosophila micromelanica | reverse complement strand
GTCGGAGATGCCTCCTTCTACCTGTTACATACATTTCAACAAAACCATAATACCCTGTTTCACCCATTTTCAATGGGTTCAGGGTATAAAAAAAGAAAAATTAATAAATAATTGAATAACGGAGAATGAAAAGATTGCTGCATAAATAGATGAAAATGTTGATTAAATGATGAACTAATAATTTATTATAATAATTAGTCATAACTTAATGTTTATTTTGTTTAGATAAAGTAGTGTATTGATCTTTTAAAATAATAAATAGAATGCTGAAACGATTCAATTAAGAAATATTAATTTAAATAGGTCAACTTTAATGCCTAACGCATTTCGTGACAGTAGAAACGTATTTTTAGGTTGGAAAACAAAATGTAATTTTATTTACAATTGAGGTAAGCCGATTGGCTTTCATGATGTGGTTGATTTTCTTTTGGTATTATTTTTTCGCCATTTTGGTCTTTAATCTTGGCGCAACTTTTAATTGCCAAAGTTGTGTCTCGCTTCTGGTTCAATTTTCGGTCTGTTGTCGGTCAGCCTAATGGCAAATAAACATAAAAATATGGCCTAAAAGCGCGCTTTGTACATAAAAACCAAATTAATATATCCTTGGAGACCAGTCGAACTTAAGCTGCCCACGAAACTTGCAACTTTACAACTTGGCCCGAAAAGTTGATGTGAATGTGGCTAAAGTTCATGATGACGCGCTTTGAATTTTTGGCCAAGACAAATTTGTGCCTGTACATATCTATAGATATATATAGATATATATATATATGTATATATTTTCGTTGCGGGGATTTGTTGTGCAATTTTCGGCAGCAGCTGCTAATTCTGTCAAAATCACACAAAGCAATACATCACACATGCTACAGCCCCTTTGCCCCGCCCCCGCTACAGTCGCTCCGTTTGCCATCTATCTGCTCTCCGCCTGGCATCCCATCAGTCGACTGGACAAATTCATGGCACCTCTCGAGATAGATTGCCAGCCCACATCCAGTTCCCAGTTCCCAGCTCTCAGTTGCCAGTTCCCATTGCAATTGTGTTGTGCATCCACGCATTCATTGTGCAGCTATCCCCTCTCCCCTCTACCCTCTCCATGCCTCACTGAGTGCCACATTCGCCACAGCTGAGATTCTCAGTTTTGCTCTATGTTTGCCTCGCATTCGAGCCGAAATTGCAACGGCATTTGGCAGCCGCCGCATCCATTCAGCGACATTCATTTTGCTTCACGGAATCAATTTTTTCTTCTCCTTATTGGTTTTCCTTTTTTTTTTGCATTTTGACAGATAGAGCTCTATGTGGTGCGAGGTCTAGCATTGAGATAATGCAAGCATACTTAAAAACAGGCTCATTCAAATGAGGCTTAGCGCAACATTGTCGCATGCCGACTAGGTGGTAGCTACTATGTATCATATAGAGATATTTCAATTATTGTTGACTCTATGACAACTGAACTTAGAAACTCTCAAATTTTCAAATGCAATTTATTTCCATAAAATATGATCATATAATATAATCATTTATTTATGTACCAAATATTTGACTTCATCGATATTTCAATGAAGAAACACTCGAATTCCAAAACTGAGCCAAAGCAAACTTCCAATGAACATATTAGCAGATGTACTCCCCATTGCGTTTACAATTCCCCCAAGTGCTTAAACTCGAAGGCTTTTAATTCCAGAAATGCCTGCCAGACTCGGGAGTTATTCGGGCCAGTTTTCATGCCTCCTCAAAAGTACTTGAATTGCAGCAACAAAACCAATTTAGACACATTTATACCTTGGTTCGGGGTGGTTGGAGGGGCTTGGAGTCGACAAAATGGGGGGAAAGGGCACTCAACTATTTGCCCTGTCATTCAATTAGGCAAAGATAATTCCCACAAAAATGCTACAGTTACATGCAATCACAATTAAGCAGACAAATACAACAACAACAGCAACAGCAATAGCAAATTTGTTGGCACTAGGCGAGAATGCCCGACTGGCAGTTATCCTGTATTTACATACATAATCTAAATATCAAATACAATTCTTAACTATCAAAATATCCCTATTGATAATAATCAGGCATATATGTTTATGCAAATATATTAAATACAAAAATAAAATTACCTTTATTTGATATACTCGATTACGTTACTCACTTTCAGGCACGGTATCACAACTGCAAATATGCATAACATACAATTTTTGGCTAAAAACCAAACGAAAACAACAATTGCTACAGCAATAATAGAAAGCAGCAAATATTTTTTTGCTGACTTTGTCGCTTTGTCGGGCAGACAACAAAAAATACAAAGTGGTTGCAACATTTTTGTTGCCATAAAATAAATCGGCAATAAATAAAAGCAAGCAAAAATTTAATAAAATTTAACAAAAGCGTGCAAAAGCCCAAATGAATAAACTATTAAAGCGTTATACATTGACAAAAACCAAAACAAACAAACATGTACAAATTTTAGTGAGATAAAATATTAATTTAAAGCTGGGTGCGAAAAAGTGGAATGACAGCGAATTAAAAGGGGCACAAAACTAATGTTTATAGTTAATAGTTTCATTTGGCTTGGTATTAATTTGCATTTAAGTTAGAGTAAAGTATAATTTTGCAAAAATATAGTTCCAGTAATAACCCCTTTGAAATTAATTTAAACGCTTTTTTAAATCTTTTTCAAATCTGACTTTTTAAAAATACGATTTTTCTTTTTTGTATTAAATTAAATTAGTTATCGAAAAAGTTACTGTTAGTCATCATAAATGATATTTATACTATATAGAAAAGTCCAAGAACCAATATCAAAATTTTAAAACAACAGAATATCTACTAAACAAATATATCACAAACTTTCCAATCATGCACAGATATACGAAAACTATAATGTCAAACGATTGACAATTTTAAAAAGTTATCGACACTTATCGACAGCTAATCAGAGATAATTCTTGCAGGACTCTTAAAGTTTATGTTTGCTTAAACTTTATCCGAAAACTTTTATGAAACAACAGACTGCAAAGAGTTAGCTATAGCTATTGATGATGCATCAGTGCAGTGGGCGGCAGCGGGGGCGTGTCATTTGTGGTGAAAGCAGCTATTAAAACTAAACTGAAAACTAAAATAGAGCGCGGGAATAAATGGAGAAATAGCGCTAAAATGTTTCAATTTAAATTAATTATTGTTTGCGCCACAAGTGGTGCCGTTTGGCGTGAGGCGGGGGGAGGAGGGGGCGTGGCAACAAAAGCATCGCAACTTTTAATTATGGTTACAAAGATTTTTAGTCCTTGCCGATGGCAGAGGCGACGGCGACAGCGACGGCTGCCTCGGTGACTGTATCTGCGCCCGTGTGCCCTTTTCACACCCCTTCCTCCCCTCCCCTTCATGCTCACTGCCCCGGTCTAGCCCCTCTCTGGGCGGACAACTTTGACCAACATCGATTAAAACGATGAAAACGCGGAAAATTGCGCCAACTAGGAAAAACTGCAGCGACGGCAAATGAAAATTGCGCGAAAAAACGAAACGAGAACTTGAACGAAAAAAAAATTCAAAAAAAAACGGAGTTGAAGAAAGAGAAAAAAAAACGTCATATAGACAGTTGGAGTAAGTGAGAGAAAGAGAGGTTCTAGGCAAAAGTTGAACGTTTTTATTACGCCTGAAAAAGTTGTGGAAAAGCGCGATTGCCGCTTAAGAGCATCACGAAAAAGATGGGATTGGAGAAAGGAGATGGGGATTGGGATTGGGATTGGAACACGCAATGGAAATGGGATAGAAGATGATGCGCATAAGTAGAGCTTTTGCCCTCTGCTTTGTGAGTGGAGTGTGCAACGTCATCCGAGGGTTTGATTTAGTTTTTTCTTTGTTTTGTAATTTTTAAAATGCTGTTAACTCGATTTTTATGCTCGCCAGCGAGCTGAAAAGAGTGTATTGGCTTTCTGCAATTCGCATACATCTTTAAATCTTAATCGCTTAATTTGCAAGATGATATAGAAGTTTGCATAAGACTTAACTTAAATACCACAACTTTGTCAAAACCGAACATATTTTTGTGTTTTTATTTAATATTGGTCATAATTTGTTCTTTAGATGAACTCTGCATTTAAAGTATATTTTAATCAGTATTAAGCGGCTGATTACACCCGACGCCAAAGCTAGTGTTATCTTTTGTTTTGCTCCTTGTCGACACTTGGCTCCTAGGCTACTTGAACTTTTTTTTAGTGAAGACCACGCTCACCATGGGCAGCAAAAATAGAGCTTACATAGACTCTATTTGAGGGAAGTGGATTTTTAAAAAGGAGAAGTAAAAGATAAAGAAATGTTACATAATTATTTTGCATATCTGTTTCTTTGCCAACAAGTGTCTGTTTCAGAGCTATCGTAATAATATCTTTTATCTGGCTAAAACATTTCTTTTATTATTAATAGCGGCTTTTAACACTTTGTGGCCCATTGTGCTAGCACTGACCGCAGCCACTTGATTTACTTGCTAGCCTCTTATTGTTGTTGTTGTTTTCGCTTGTTGTTTGTTGATTGTTGTTTTTGCTTTTGCGTTTTATTCGCTGCAGTTTTTTTTCCAGCTTCCTTCGTTCGTTCGCCTGGTCCCCAGCATAACGCCAACGCGGCGAAAATGGTTGGAAATTCAATTTGTGCAAAACTTGAAAATGCCAACAGCAACGGCTACAGTGGCGCCCCACAGCCTTGGCCACAAATCCAAAGTCACCTCAGGCAGCCACCCTCAACACCCTCCCTCTTCAACTCATCTGCTGCTGGTTGGCGCCTTGAACCTCATGTTTATCCATGAAATTTAATTGGCTGCGCTGCACAGCAAAAGCCAAAGCTTGAGTTGAGCGCTTGTTGGCGATGGAGCGGGCAATTTGCAGGGGGGCGGGGGGAAGGCGAAAGTTGTGTGCTGCCACTTGTTATACTGTAAATTGGTGCTAATTTATCAGCACAATGGCGCCACCTGGCGGCTTAATTAGTGCGCGACTTTAAAGCCAATTGTTGTTGTTGCTTCCCCTTTTGCTTCAATTTGCGGCAGCTAAATTCAACGCCGCCGCCGCCGCCGCCGTCAGACGTGACGTGACAATAATACCTAAAAAGTAAAAGCTGAAAAAAGAATATAAAAAAATAAAATAAAGAGAAATTCTCTGCCTCGCGGGGCATAACATGTCGCTGCATAAATTTTACGCTCATCACCTGCTGCCGGAGGCCCTTTGTATGTGACCTTGTTGTTGTTGTTGTTGCTATACCCTGTAAACATGTGTGACATAACAGAAAAGTTTCTAAATTACGCGCAGAAATGTAACAGGCTAAATCAGGATATATTTTTACGGTTTATCACTTATTTATACAATTAAAGATTATAGCTTATAGCCTTGAATATTAGCTTCAAGGATTATGTTGATTGAAATGGTAATTTTTCCGGTACAATTATAAGGCTTTTCTTTTCATTCATTCATTTATTAATTATTAGAATGTTATATAAACATTTTACATTGATTAATTATTTGCAAAGAGTGCGATCAAGTTTCGTTTTATTATGTTTTAGTTTAATTATGTTTTTGACTACAGGGTATTTTGCAGTCGTGCCTTGCTTTTCTTCAGGATCTTACAACTTGTTGTTGAGTTACTTATTTAGAAAACTTCCGTGTGACGCTTTGTAATATATATATATAAATAAATTCATATACATATGTATATACAAATATATTTGCTATAGCATACTTTTGTGCGCATATGACACGAGCGCTGCCAGACCGTCGGACAGGGCTGCCAGAGCGTCAACGGCTGTGAGGCTGCCAGAGAACTGAAGCTGTAGCTGTTGCCGGCAGAGCCTTTGGCTCGTAAACAAATTGAATTGAAGTCATAAAAGTCGTCGCCAAGACGCGACGAATGATGCCGCGTTGCGGCCGCACTGTAACCCCGTCCCCCGGCTCCCCCTCCCCTTATTCACCCTCCCCTCCCTGGCTCAGTGTTTCGTGCCGCGTATGCTGCGTGTCAGTGATTGCGACATTTGCACGCTTTGCCCCCCGCGCCTGCTGCTGCTGCTGCCGCTGCTTGTCAGCGCCATTATGTCGCACTTGTTAAATCCGTGCGAAAGAGTGTGCACACACACACACACACACACACCCGCTGAGAGTCATGCGAAGCAGCTTCCCTTTTTTTATGCCTCAATAAAAATACAATACGTTACAATTGAATTGAACTCAATTGAATTTGATTGAAGTTGTAAAGCTCAGACAGCCTGTGTGTGTGTGTGTGTGTGTGTGTGTGTGTGTGTGTGTGTGTGGAGGTGTGTGTGTGTGAGCAACAACAAAATGCAATAATGTGCTGCCCAGCCTGCGATTGAACTCCATCCCCTCCGAAAGAAGGTGTCGATGATGGGAATGCTGAGAATGTTGCAAATGCTAATGATGATAATCGTCAGCATCATCATCGCGTTGCGTGTTCTGTTATTGCTGTTATTGATGGTGATGCTGATAAAGTGCGCTCCATAAATACACACCGAAGACAAAGTGCGGAGCACCTTGCCACCAATATGTGCCCCCCTCCCGATGCCACGCCATACAATTTGTGTAGGTGCCACAGCCACAAACGTTATTATATATGTCGCCTACGCATAAAGCATTTATATATATTGAGAAGCAATCGAAGTGCTACCCATTTCACACACACACAAACACACACACACACACACACACACATTCATTCGTATTCATTTCTCATATTTCGTATTCATATTCATAACTCATATATTGACAATATCAATCAGGGCACTTATTGCTTCCGTCTTACTCAGCATCATTTACGCTTTCGCACACTATCCATTGCTCTTTCACAACACTGGAAATTTGATGGAGAGTTTAAGACAAAGAGTATTTATTTTTGAATAGAGTACAAAATCATATGAAGTGTAGATCAAGGTAAAGAAAATCAAGGGAAACAAGGGATTCTTAAAAGATTGAAGTGAGGAAATTTAGTGAAATAGTTCAAAGAAAATAGAGGCTATAAAAAAATTATTTAAAAAAAATTTTAAAAAAATTATTTTTAAGAAAGAAAGGAGTCAAATTTTATTATAAAAGTTCATGCAGTAAAAATTGCAATAAATAATTGAAATAGTAGTTGTAAAATTTTTAGAAGTAAATACACAACTGGTATTGAATACGAGTTCAATAAATATATATACCCATAGTTTGCATACTGTTCAACAGAGTGTACGTAATAAACAAGGCCATATTAATCAGAGCGCTCGAAATTGTCATGTCAAAGATAGCGGCCACAATTGGAAACCTCCGCTTGACACCAAACTAAACCAAAATATAAAACCCGTTGGCTGCATTTGATTTACAAGGCGCGGTTCAAACGCCAAATGGGTGAGCTTGTGAATCCCCGACTCCGCTCCTCTTTGCGGCCCGATTGCTCGTTTAGTTCGGGGCTTTTCAGTTGAACGTTGGTTGCGTTGGCATTTTTTAATTTCCGTTGTAAATGAAAACCACTTCCGGTCTATCGCGAATTTCACCTGCGATTTTCATTGCAAGGTTTTTAAGCGCTTAAATTGGCGACACATTTAGGCCTCTGAAGGCTTTCTTATTACTGATCAAATAACAAATTTTATGAATATGGGAATACTATGTTTTAAAGAACCAAACTATATCTCGAAATGGGTTTCTTAATTACATTTCTAACTTCATATCATTATTGAGATTGAAGAACATGGAAAGTAGATTCTGGTGATGATTACTATGTTTATGATGTTGATAAGGTTGTTGTTGTTGTTTTTTGCTGTAGAATAGCAAATAGGCATGTTAACTCAGAAATGTGCATTTGTCTTAGTCCACACACGGCTGACATGTCAATTGCAGATCCAGATACACACTCGCATATTTGGTACGCACTCTTGAGCACGTAGACCGAAGCTGCTGCACCGTTGCTGCAACTGCTGCTGCAGTTGCACCACAATGCAACAACAACAACAACAAGAACGTTGCGTGCTAGGTGCCTGGCAGTTGCCTGTTGACAATGCATTTGGGCCCTTACATGTTTAATGATGTATTTACCTATGCCAACTAAACTTGCGCCCAGCAACGTCAACGATATACGATTATCAGATGCTCTTCAAACAAAACTCAAGTCTATTAGAAAAAAAAAAACAAACATATGCTCTTATAAATATAAATATATGCATCAAAATTTGTTAAAATTTATGTTTTTGAATATTCCTAAATTAGTTAAGATTTTCGAAAGTTTTCCCATAATGGTAGACTATATTTATTACAAATATTTAGGATTGTTGACATTACGAAGAAAATTCTGTTCTACCGACAATTTTACTTGAGTAAATAATTTATAATGTTTTTTTGTTTTTTTTTTTTTTGTTAGTGTATTTGCAATATGTAAGTTTTTTATACAAAATAAGGCCATATATTTTTTATGCAATAAAATTTAACTTCTTATAGTATACAATCGAAGCCAAATAAATTTTCCAGCTGTAGCCGTAACAGTTCCAGAGTGCCTTGATAAAATAATATAAAATAGACTAGTTTGAGACGATTTCTGATGTTTATTCAAAATATAAAGACCAGCGATGTTTTCCGCCTTTTCTCTTGTACCCTGTTTTGAGCATTTCAAGAAAGCAGGGTATCACAATGCGGCTCCAAGCTGACTTCAAATGCATCCATTGACCACTTGGTCCGAACTATTTTCAAGTCCTGCTCAACTGAACTGAACTGAAGTCCGAGTCTGATTGCGGGCGTGCAAATGCCAACACCTTGCGCTAAAGCACCAACCAGCTTCGCCTTCGAGCCTCCCTCTCATTCAAATGGAGTCCCTTTCCGCCTCTTAACCCTTTGAAACCCCCTTAACCCTTGGCAATCGGCAATTGCAAAACCGAATTCGACTGCATTTGACGTGAATTGTTCCAGGCTTGAAATCTATGATTGCAGCTATAACTGCACACCCATAACACACAACACACACACACACACACACACACACACACACACACACACACACACACACACACACACACACACACACACACACACACACACACACACTCATGAACTGTATAAGCAATTGGTACATGCATAAATTTTGCTAGCTTTTGGCCATGTAGTGCCTCTCGGCCACCAGTGCTAAAGCATTATATAAGAGAGAGAGCTCATCCTTAAAACGCACTGTTCCATGTACCGTGTTCCATTCCCAGCGTTCCGGCTTTAGGTTATTGCTGCAGGTGCCAAGTGCCGGCAAGTGGTGCACATGGCATTTTTGATGGTTTATTGTTTTTATTGTTTATTGAAATTGATTACCATAAAATAATTGCATGCGTGTATGAGTGTGAGTATATGTGTGTGTGTGCTATGAGCATTCGCTGTTGTTTATGAGTCGTAAACAGCTTAAAGCCTTAGCCGAAGGCTCAAAGTGGGAGAAACATGGAAAAAGATTAGAAAAACATAAAGTGAAAAATACAACGAGAAAAAACTTAGCTTATTGTATAGTTATTATATATTAGCAAAAAAAATACTGTTCATAAAACCAAAAAAAAGCGAATATTAAGAGCATTTAAACATATATATGTTGATATTGTCTGAAAACTTGGAATATGTACTCAATCTTTGAATAAATTATGGCGTGGCAAAAAACTCTATCTAAGTATACGAGCTTATGTCGCCAATTTTTCCATCATATAAATTTCATAGTACTTTAACGATAAGTTCTAATACCACAGTCCTAAGCGGGTTTTACACTCTTAACAGTGAACTACGCAGTCGGTTACACCTGAACGCTTTTTAAATTCTATGTGTAATATCTAAAAACATTTACTGAAAATCAAAAAATTTGTGTTTAAGTTCCTATCGAGTGTTTTCTATGCTTTAAATTGAACGCTAGCGAATTGTTGTTGATTATTGATTCGTTTGAGTTGGTTTTCGTGGCTTTGGTTAGCTTATAAGTCACATGATTAGCAATACTTTACAGCCGCAACACCTCCAGTAGCCCACTCCACTCGACCCCACTCCACACCCCCCCCCCCCCCCACCCCCTTCAATCAATTGAGGGTCGATTTTTGGGCCTAACTCACGTGCTGACCACAAAATTGATGAGGCAGGCAGTTGGGCTTGGGCTTGGGCCTGGCTGGACTTCAGCGACTGCAATAAACATTGAGGAGCGTCAAAACATGACAAAGGATAATGGCTACTCTACGAATCTAAGGCAGGGGTGAGAGGACCAACAAGAAAAGGAGATGGGGAAAAAAGAGGCAAAGCCAATGAGCCATGATGAGAGTAAATCGATTGTTCAACTGCAAAACCACAAAATGAGTTTAAGCTTCACCATCACAGCAAAAAAAAGGAAAACAAATCGGGAGTACGTGACTTAGAGATACCGTGTGCACAGTTTCGCATTGCCTGAATATAAATTTAGAGCCTCTTGAGAATTATATACATGCATAGATAAAGTGTATAATATAATATACCCATTTTAAACAACTACAGGGTATTAGAAACACCGAAGCTAACTAATGTGGCCTAGAGAATGGACATTTGCCAGAGTTTCCAACATTGGGCTTAAATCACGAGTTGCGGCACAACAAATCAATTTCATAAAATGCACGCTAGATAGGTGTAAGAAGAAGCAGAGGGGGAGGGGTGGTAGTGACGAGGAGGGTAGTGATGCAGAAAAGTTAAGTCCCGAGGACGAGACGTGCCAGGATGTTGTCGAGCAGGAAGACGTCCAGGAGGCAGCCATCTATCAAAAGCGTTTTGGCGCCCCAAGCGTTAATCGTTGTCAAAACCTGATAAAGACTGATTGAGTGCTTAATGGCAAAAGCAAAATACGGCAACACATACACCAACACCACACACACATACACACACACACACACACACACACACAAATGAAGCGACTTTATGATAATCAAGTTGTCGCACAGAAGAACGCAATTTCTGGCTGAAATGTGTGGCGCGAACGTGGCCCATCGATATATTTAGCATCGATACCTAACGCTTAGCTCAGCTACACTTGGAGAAACAGCTGACACGCTTTGTAGAAATAAAATGCATGCCTTGACACGACTTGTATGAGATGAATACAAAAATTCGTATTTCAAGAAACTAACTTTGCTTGTAGAAAGTTAAGAAAGTGATTTTCTTATGTTTCGGATTTATAGCGGTGTTTATTGCTCTGAGTGTAGCTGCCACTACCCCCCCCCCTTCCCCACCCACGCCATGGCCCCCATTCAGTCACTGATGAAGATTGAGCGTTTGGCGCAACATTTGAAGTTGTGATTTACTTAGAGCCAAAAGACTTTGCCTTTAAAGCCAAATATTTTTATTGTCTATGGCCAATGGCTAGTTAAAAAGGAATGCAGCAGAGAAACGGAGAAAGAGGGAGCGAAGAGTGGGAGTGGGGAGGGGGAGTGAGGGGTAGTGCGTGTGGAAGCTTAAGCAGACGCCTGAGTTTGCTTTGTTTTTGGCTTTTCAATTGCAGCTGCTGAAATTATTTGCATATGGCTGCTGTGTGTGTGTGTGTGTGTGTGTGTGTGTGTGTGTGTGTAGTGTGTGTTGACTGCCTTAAGCGGCTGCAAGTGAAGCGCACAAGCACTTGGCACATGGCACATGCACAATTTTTGCTAGAAAAGATGTAAAAAATGTGCGAGCGCAAATAAAGCGCGCATACACACAACACACACAGTACACACACACACACACACACACACACACAGACACTCAAACAAAAATATACATTTAACAAGTAACAACGTTGCAGTCGGGCGTTACCGACTGCGTTATACTCGTTCACATTCTTAATTATTACTATTATTTTAAAAAATTTCGGTATTTGAGAGTGGGGGTGGA
>SCDY01002825.1:0-10497 GCA_004143825.1 Drosophila micromelanica | reverse complement strand
CCACCGAGTTGGTGATGTTATAATCCTGTTAGGCTTTTAGCGTTTAATACCTTTTGTACTTCTGTTGACACTCGATTTGTCGACTTTTATATAAATAAACGCAGCATTATAAACAATACGAAATAGAAAATAAAACATTTTAAAATTAAAAAATAAAATAAGTCTTTTTATTTTAATTATATTTATATTTATATTTATATTTTATATTTATATATATATATCTTACAAAAAAAAAAATCTTTTAGGGAAAATTCTTTAAAAAAGTCTTTGACTTATTTTTAGCACACGTATTAGCTAACTGAAGATTCATGTTTGCCTTTATAGTCTTCTTATTTTCCATTGTTGAGAAGCACTTTGTCTTCTTCCTTATCTTATGTAGCTTAGCTTAAAATGAAAATGACTGAAAATTGCTTATTCACTGTCTCATAGGTGTTTCTGCCGATTCTGAATACTTATCAAAGCACCCTCTCTGCTGTCTAACGCTTTTATTGTATTAGATGCAATGGCTTCTTTTCCATCCTGTAGCCGTGTCACAATGTGTGTGTGAGTGAGTGTGTAAGTGTGTGTGTTTATTTATCTCTTCTGTATGCGAGCATTGCAATCACATAAATGGCGTCTACTTAAAGTAAATCCACATCGATATGCCAGTAGGGAGCCTGCTCTTCTATGTGTGTGTATCTGTGTGTGTGTGTGTATATAGGCAGGACGGAATCGACAGACATTTCTATACCTTGTTGCGCTTTATGCGGCACTCACAGCCCGAGGCGCCGTCTTCAATGTCTTATGTAAATCGCGCTGGCTTAAAGCACCAGATGTTCACATTCAACAGCCTGTCAGGCTACGATTTAATCGTCTCTCTTCTCCTGTTCTCCGTGCTCCAGCCTATTTAAACCCCGAGCCATATTGACTTATGCGACACTTTATTTTTACGCTCTTGCCTGTGCGCATTTTCTATTTGCATAAATTTATAAATGACCCAATGTCAAATATGTTAATTAAATTCGAATATGGAAAGCAACCTAAAATTTAATTAATGCAACAACTGTTTCTGACAGAGTTTATTTCGATTGAAAATTTAATACAAATAAAATACAATTTAAGAAAACAGTAAAAAAAATTCTAGCACAATAAATTTGAATAAATTAATACTTAAAGAACACAGGTAAAATGTTGTTGGAGTTAATAATACAGATTCAAAAGATTATAAAAGATTATAAAATCCGCAGCTTGCCTTTTTCACAAAACTAAATTTCAAATCGTTTATCCTTATTATCCTATTACAAAAATCATACACCATAATAAAAAAAAACTTAAATAAAATGCGAAACGAAACTAATGAAAAAAATTGATCAAGAATTATTGAAGCAAATGAAAGGATCAAAAATGAGCGAGGGAACAGTGAAGCCTCAGCCAGATGAAAATAACTTTGCATGCAGAAACTTCCCCCACGGCTAAAGTTGAATGTGGCCAACACGCTCAGATGGCTGGCACGCCTATACACGACTGCATTGCCTGCTTAAGGCTTATGGCTTGAGTGAAGCGATTATCGCTTCTTTGTCAATGTTGGCGCAACCAGTGAAGTGTAACGAGCCGCGGCAAACAACGGCCAAACAAAACCCAGGACAGCCACTCAACTCCCTGTCCATCCTGCCGTGCCTAGTCCTCTACCACAGCCCTCACCTGCTGCTGGCTTATTTATAAAGGTAAAAGGCAGATGTGTGTGTGTGTGTTTGGCTTCATAAACTTTACAGCAATGCTTGTCGATAAGCACGCAACCCACTGAAACGATGTCCTTGATCCATATCCAGGGCAACGCAAAATGCTTTTGCATCGGGCGGAGATGAACACGAGAATGTTGACAACATTGATGGGATTCCAACATTGACATTAAGTTAGCTCTGCGCTCTTTCATTCTCTTTTTGCATCCCTGGTGGTGTCTCTTCCAGCTCCTATTCCTTTCACTTACACATTTAATGCAATTAATGCCTGCTCGCAATTAAGTGCAGTGATTATTGAAAGAATGCATATCAAGCGTTACAACAAATTGAATAGTTAACTGAGCTGCTCTCCGGACTCCACTCCACACACGCCCAAGAACCCCCTCGATGGAGCTGAATGTGCTGCTGGACTTAATGTTAATGCAACTCATGATGCTTATTCAATGATGCTGATTATGGGGATGCTGATGTCTTAACTAAGAGCATGATCATGTGTTAAGTACATTTGAAAATGATTGCCAACATGCAACTGGTTGCATACACATTTACCAGCTAATCACAGTTATCAGATTGTTGTTAAGTATTTATAGCTTTTGAGATTGAGTTAAAGAGGAGCTCGAATTATCTCTCAATAGAATGTATTTTCAAACAATTAGAAAGTGTTAAAGCATTAAATAATAATCCAAAATCTCTTATTTTACAAAATTGTGATTTAAAGCGAATTTCCCTTCGTCTTTGTAAGTTTCTGTTTTGGGCAGCTTCCCTAACGTAAATTTCAACTAAAGTTAAATGAAAGCGATGATGACGACGACGATGATGGGATCGAGTCGTTGACGAACTTAAAGTCTGTTACGGTCAGTTGGGGGGTTGTATCTTGTAGTTAGGGCCCTTTTATTTATTAATTTCCTGTTTGCATGTGGTGCACCTCAAGCCGGAAAAACAATTTGTTAGCTTGTCAAAAGCAACGACCGCCGAGCTGAGCTCAACTCATGTCCATGCTCACGACCAAGTTTACGTCCACGTCACGTGCAAGTTCCGTTCTAGTCTCGACACTTCCTGTGCGACCAACTCGTTAACTTGGCTTTAATGTCAATATTTGAGCGCCTGCTTGCAAAATTTACATAATGAAAATGGCAAATATTGCACAGCATTTGCTCTGCGCATTAGCAGCAAATTATATTGATATCATGGCCGGACTCGGAAGGGAGCTGACGGGGGAGGGGAATCAGGGTTGGTGCTGAAATTGAGCAAGTGCATTAAATTAGCATAAAATCAACAAACCAGAATGGCCAGAAAATTGAATTGCTGTTCAGTTATATAATAGTTGCAAAATACAAAACAATTCGCACAAAACGAGAATCGCAAACAAGCAAAACAAACATCAGGTCCCAGCTGGAAGCTCGAAGCTCCAAGCTCCTAGCTGGGCGGCAACTGCAATTAAATTGAATTTAATGCCCATACAAAAGTGCTAAACAGCAACAACTACAACAAGTTTGATTGTTGAAAATAAAACCATCCAACTGAATAGATATCCTGTATCAATTATCAGACAGCTACCCAACGAATCTGGAATCGTGTTCTTGTCATGGAAAAGTTATATAATTCAAAATCAGTAATGAAAGAAATAAATTTGAATAATTCTTCATATATTAACTTACAATACAATTTCGGTTCGTAACTCCCCATTTAACCACTTGCGAGTACTGGGTAAATATACAACATTAAGGATCACCCACATGGGCAGAGTTTCCAAAGAACAGAAAACAGGCAACAAGCATAGATAGACAGGCAACAAAAACTAACGGCTTTGCCATTTTATTAAATGTGCCACAATGCAAAACAAATTGAATGCAAGCGCCTGTCATTTGTTGATAGTTACCAATGGGCCACGCCCCCCTCCCAAAATCCCCACATCCCTTGGGTCCTCGCACTGATTGATTGAGTGTCTGCCAACTAGCGACTGGCCAACAGCCCTGCCCCGCCCTGCCCTGCCCTGCCCTGTCCTGTTCGGGCGTAGTGCACTTAAACGTGACCCAATTGTTGGTCCTAATTTCTGTGATTCTGTTTTGGCTAAATAACGACACCGCATTTGTGTCCGCAGGAGGCCAGGCTGAGTAAATAGAGCGGCAACAACAATCGACACACACACGCACACACATGAGAGTTTAACACACACCAGCTGTCGGTCGGGGGCGGCGGCAAATGATTGACAGACAAATGCAAACTTCCTGGCACACGCTGCGTATGCGTCATTTGATATCTGTGCAAAATGCACGCTATTCATATTTTAGCTGTCGCTGGCCTTGCATTTATGATAGAATTGCATACAAATAGTCCGAGTGCATTTCCATTCAATTGTTAGGAATGTTGCATGAACTCCATATATAAAACGCATAGCCTGCAAGCTGAAATTTATTTGGTTTTAGTTATTTATGATTGGTCGACAATCAGATTGTTAACTAGACAGAGGTGCGTTAGCTAATTGAGTATTTTGCAATTCATAAATAATTATACTCAATTTGTCAAAAACGACAACAACTCTCAGCCTTGGAAATTAAAACATGTGGAATGTTTAAAATTGTTATTGAATCGTCTGTTACTACTGAAAAAAAATATGTATATAGGGTCGGCTAAGTCTTCTTTTATGTATTATAGAAAGATATACTGCACTACTAAAGATTGAACTCCTTTAGAGATAATTTAAAATCATTTTTCTCAACTTCACTAATCGATAGACAAGTATTTGAACTGATGAACATAGAAACCTAAAATCCGTCAATTGCATAAAACTTTACGACTGGCATTCGATACACTTAGTTAACAACTAGTTGGTAAACTACACTGGCACAGTTTTAATGAAAGTTTCATTGTGTTCTGGTCTTAAATGTCGTCGTACACCGCACACATTCATGTTAGCCAAGTAATTACGCTGTGGTTTTTGCACCTGGCCAAAGCAGAACTCGATTTTGTAGCCACAAAAGTTTGGTGCCAAAGTGACAGCTACAGCACGTTCTTGACCAGTTTGCTGTTGCTCTTGTGTCTTTAGCATGTTGTTTCAAAGTGACTGCAAAGTTTGCTTTCACTTTAGACAAGCTGCAAATATATCACAAGAGTGAGAAAATACATATATTTTGGCAACATATACGGTACGGTATATATATATTGATATATGTGTAGGGGAGAATCATAACGAGTCTTAAGTTGCAGTGCTCAGCTGATACATGACAACACAAGACATATGTACACGGTCATATAGTCACTCAGTCGGGGCATAAATCATAGCTAACAACACAAGTACACACACGCACACACACACACACAAATTTTGGCACACCAATATCCGACCAAGTGGGGTAACTTCCGTGAGAGATGCGACCAACTTGAGCCGAAAAATGTGACAGCTAAGCAAACTGCGAGGCAAACTTGGCTACCTACATAGGCACAAAGATACATAGATACATAGTTCGAGACACAGATACGGGCAGTGGAAAAAAGTTTAGCCAGTCGCTGATTGACGTTCGGGTGTTCCGAGATTCTCTCGGTTAGCGAAATTAAAAAACTTTAGCAAATAATTCGAACAAGCGACTGATTGTTTGATAGCATTTCAATGTTTAGCTGTCGTTCTGGACACATATATATATACAGATACATATCGTTTTTATTGTACATCCGATTGTCTTTTATTTACTTTCTTACTTATTGCTTTTTTTTGTCAGCTCCGTAACTTAGAAACAAATCAAATTCCAAATCGAAACTAAATATAAAAGATGCTCTACCTACTCGTTTGGGTCTCTTGTCCTCAATTTCAACTTCTTCCTCTACTTCTTCTTCAACTAAATGTAATTTTAAAGATACTTTTGAATGAGTGGAGCGCCTAATGGGCGCCCAGATGCAGCTAGCCTGGCCATAGCTAAACATATACCCAATGTCAGATATAAGATACGCATATAAGATGTTCTCGTATAGGCTATATATAAACGCCACTTGTTGTTCTTGTTCTCTTTTTTGTGGTTGGTGTTCTTCTTCTTGTTGCTGTTGTTGTTCTTGTTATTTTTGTTGTTGTTGTTGTTGTTGACGTTATGAGTTAGATGCTTAGAAGCACTTGCGGTGCACAATGCCGGGACCGGACTCATCGTACTCCTGCTTGGAGATCCACATCTGCTGGAAGGTAGACAGCGAGGCCAAAATGGAACCACCGATCCATACGGAGTATTTACGCTCT
This sequence comes from Drosophila micromelanica, assembly GCA_004143825.1. Classification (NCBI taxonomy): domain Eukaryota; kingdom Metazoa; phylum Arthropoda; class Insecta; order Diptera; family Drosophilidae; genus Drosophila; species Drosophila micromelanica. The sequence goes on along the minus strand of SCDY01002825.1, from coordinate 4,557 downwards.
GGTGGTGCAATGATCTTGATCTTGATTGTGGACGGTGCGAGGGCGGTGATTTCCTTCTGCATGCGATCGGCAATACCTGTAAGATTCCAAATAGAGAATGTGCTCTTTAGTACATAAATTAAATAAAGTAATTAAAATTAAGAAATAATTGGAATAAAAAATGTATGATAATATTCAAAAAGGGGTACTCACCGGGATACATGGTGGTACCGCCGGACAGGACATTGTTGGCATACAAGTCCTTGCGAATATCGACATCGCACTTCATGATCGACTGGTAGACAGTTTCGTGAATGCCGCACGATTCCATGCCCAGGAACGAAGGCTGGAACAGAGCCTCGGGCGTACGGAAGCGCTCGTTGCCAATGGTGATGACCTGACCATCGGGCAGCTCATACGACTTCTCGAGCGAGGTGGATGCGGCAGCTGTGGCCATTTCCTGCTCAAAGTCGAGGGCGACATAGCAGAGCTTCTCCTTGATGTCGCGCACGATTTCCCGCTCGGCGGTGGTGGTGAACGAGTAGCCACGCTCGGTGAGGATCTTCATCAGATAGTCGGTCAGATCGCGACCGGCCAAGTCCAGACGAAGGATGGCATGTGGCAGTGCATAACCTTCATAGATGGGCACCGTGTGGGAGACACCATCGCCGGAGTCCAGGACAATGCCCGTGGTACGGCCGGAGGCGTACAGCGAGAGCACCGCCTGAATGGCCACATACATGGCTGGGGAGTTGAAGGTCTCGAACATGATCTGTGTCATCTTCTCGCGATTGGCCTTAGGGTTGAGTGGGGCCTCGGTGAGCAGCACCGGGTGCTCCTCGGGCGCCACGCGCAGCTCATTGTAGAAGGTGTGATGCCAGACCTTCTCCATGTCATCCCAGTTGGTGATGATGCCATGCTCAATGGGATACTTCAGCGAGAGAATACCACGCTTGCTCTGCGCCTCATCGCCCACATAGCAATCCTTCTGGCCCATGCCCACCATCACGCCCTGATGGCGAGGACGACCCACAATGGATGGGAAGACAGCACGCGGGGCGTCGTCACCAGCGAAACCAGCCTTGCACATGCCGGATCCATTGTCCACAACCAAAGCTGATGCTTCTTCGTCACACATTTTGGCAAGAGATTGTTGAGTTTGAGCTTGAGCTTAGCGAGCAGGCAGGCACTACAAAGAAACCCCAGTCGTTATATCCTTTCGATAGACAACCACACGAGGCGCCACTCACGACGTGTATATACCACAGCGACAGCAATCAGAGTGATTCGTTCTATGGCCGACATCTGCATTTAAATAAGTTCTGTCCCTCATCTCAAACAATGGATATTTTTCACCATAGTAACATGTTGATGAATTCTGTCTGCCTAGAGCGGCACTAGCCCAGGCCAGTGCAGGGAGAGAGAGTGGGAACATGACAACACATCATTTATTTTGGCGTCATAAGTGCAAATGGGTACATTAACTTTATTCTGCAATTGGTGCGATGTAATGCAACTTAAATGCCAAATTTTTGGTAATGCCTAAATATTTGATTTAAATTCTCTTACACTTCTGGAGTATTTTTTAAAACTAACAGGTATTCGTATTAATAGAAGGAGCAGACTCTATTCATTAAAGCTATTAATGCCACTATGACAGATTTTTAAATTATTGTAATTAAAGGTGATTACTATATAGTATCAAATAGTTAAATGACAAAACAACCCAAAGCTTAAAAAAAATTTCTTGAATTTCTACTCATATGTTCTAATCTGACATTTACTTAGACATAATTTCTCAAAATATAGTTCATAATCATATAACTTTGTATTTTCTGAAAAAGTTTACTTCAACAACCTGCAGAAGTGTAATTGATGTAAAAAGAGAGTATTTATTAAGTCACATAGCAAATCGGCAAATATTGGCTTGTATCATTTCATGTTCGTCAAATAATGCCTGCTGCATTTGCCAGCGCCGATGCTTTCTAAGTTGCATGAGGGCGAAGATGCGCCAGGACTTGTATAGGCATCCGTTGTCGTTATATTTTTAAGTTTTTATATAAATAAATGCACAGAACTGAACAATGCAGTGTACTACATACTTGGCCACATCTAGCAGCCAGCCTTTTTCTGTATATCAGAAATTTTGTGCCAATGATGTGACAAAATGTTTTGAGTGGCTGTTCGCTCATCTCGCTCGCTCGGTCCATAGATGGTGCGGCCCAAGATGCCCAAACGAAAAATAAATAAAACAAAATACTACAAAAATATATATGTATTTAATACTAAATAACATTGTGTGTGGATTACATTGAATTTAAATAAAATTATTATGTGCGTGGCAATTTCGAGAGGGGCGAGACCAGAGGCCCCATTCAATTGTCTTGTCGGACAGAGGCGTGAGTGCATTTCTAGACAATTTTTCGGTTGTCAGTACTCGACGCATATCGCCCGATCTTAACGTAATATTAACTACGAGATTTATATGCGTGCTGTTTATTATTTTAATTAAATGTAGCGTAAAATTTAGCTCAGTCTGACAGTGAGTTATTAGACAAGCATGCCATAGATAAGAATGGTGCTCATTTTTAGTTGAATAACTGCAGTATCAAAATATTCTCGCCTCTCCTGTATATGTTTTTAACTACTACTCGCACATCCTAGCCAGTATTCAGAGCTGTGCGGCCAAAACTTCTCCAAGTGCTTGGGCAAACTATTGAAAACTACGTGACTGGTGCTAGAGGCAGGTACTGGCACTATACGTATCATTGTCTGTACGCTACTGCCTTTGAGCTCAACACCAAAAACCAGTTGAAATTGCCAAAAATTATGCTCGCCTGTACACTTTGCTATCTACTCATTTCGGGTGCTTAGAAACTAACTGGTTTTTGGGTTAGTTTAAAAGTTCAACTGCAACATCAACTTGAACTTCTTAAAGTCAAAAATACTTGTGTGCTCTGAGATATTTTGGCAATAATAAGACATTATATTTATTGAATAAAGAAATATTTAAAGAAATATATGATGATTATTAAGTATTACAAATTATTATTATAAGCAGTATTTAATTTTTTACACAAATTTAAGAATGAAAATAACTATTAAACATTTCTATACATTATTTAACTAAATCAATCAAAACAGAATTATTTCTTTATGATTGGCACTATTGAATATTTATTTAGCTACCTTTTAAAGCTTTTTAAGGGAAACTTTTCGCACAACCCAAGCAATTATTTGCCACTGAAAATGAGAATGGCGCCAGCAGAGTTTGGCATTACAAATGGGCGAAATGGCGAAATGGCGAAAACCGACCAAAATGGGCGAAATGGCGAAAACTGACCCAAACTTCAAACTTCAAAATGTTGGCTTTGCTATCTACTCATTTCGGGTGCTTAGAAACCAACAATTAAAAAATTGAAATAACAGATAAGAAACACAAAGGCCTAAAAAATATACAAGGAACGCTGTGAATATGAAAACCCAGGCCAAAATCGCCAAAAATGTTGACATGTAAAGCTCTCGGATCCATAGCTCCCATACTTTAAACTCCCATAACTTTATTAAAACTCAACCGATTTTCAAGTTTGATGGCATTTTCGACATGATTTGTCATATAAATTAATTCTACATTCAAAATATATTCATTTTTGAAAAAAAAAATTTTCCAATTTTTTATCAAAAAAGCATGTATTCCCCCCTTATTCATTTTCGAAAAAATTTTTTTTTTCAAAATATAGAATTGCGAATTTTTGGTTTTAAACGATTGTATTTGTGCTAATAAGCATAAAAAACAACATTTAAGGTGATTTTGAGGTGGTCGAATTTTCGGTCAAAAATCATGCCAAAATGGACATAAATTTTGACATGTAAAGCTGTCGGATCCATAGCTCCCATACTTCAAAATCCCATAACTTTGTAAAAACTCAACCGATTTTCACGTTTGATGGCATTTTCGTCATGATTTGTCATATAAATTAATTCTACATTTAAAATATACTCATTTTTGAAAAAAAAATTTTTAAATTTTTTGTCAAAAAAGCATGTACCCCCCCCCCCCCCCTTAAGCATTTTCGAAAAATTTTTTTTTCCAAATTTAGAATTGCGAATTTTTGGTTTTAATTGATTGTATTTGTCATAATTAGCATAAAAAACATCATTTAAGGTGATTTTCAGGTGGTCGAATTTTTGGTCAAAAATCATGCCAAAATGGACATAAATTTTGACATGTAAAGCTCTCGGATCCATAGCTCCCATACTTCGAAATCCCATAACTTTGTTAAAACTCAACCGATTTTCACGTTTGATGGCATTTTCGTCATGATTTGTCATATAAATTAATTCTACATTTAAAATATATTCATTTTTCAAAAAAAAAAAATTTCCAATTTTTTGTCAAAAAAGCATGTACCCCCCCCTTATGCATTTTCGAAAAAATTTTTTTTTTTAAATATAGAATTGCGAATTTTTGGTTTTAATCGATTGTATTTGTGCTAATAAGCATAAAAAACATCATTTAAGGTGATTTTGAGGTGGTCGAATTTTTGGTCAAAAATCATGCCAAAATGGACATAAATT
>SCDY01002818.1:0-25268 GCA_004143825.1 Drosophila micromelanica | reverse complement strand
CGAACGAACGAATTGAACTAACTGAACGATTAGTTCGTTCAGTAAAAATTGAACGACTGAACTTACTCTTCAAATTGAACTACGATGTACAACTCTAATAAGGGGGCAAAGAAATTGAAGCAATTTTGCGTTAGAGATGGACGCGTCAAAGATTTTTCTAACACAATACGAACACGCACGAACAAAGATATAATTAACGTGTCACGACTTTCTGAAAGTAAAATATTGAATATTTATATAATAATTGCTTTCTGGATCTCTTACGAATTTCGATTTTTAATTTAATTTTCCTACCTATTTTCGTACGACTAAATATACGATATTATTTTACTTTGTTTAATTTTTACGAACAAATTTCTATAAATCTTTTCTTTTGCTAGCATGACTTTTCCTTATGTAAATATTATGAATTTATATATTTTGTTCATTCTTCTAAATTATATTTACTTCTATTAGTTTTTTTAAATTTAAAATATATGCATTTTAATTAAAATTTGATTAGCTAGCATTCAAACCGAAATTCCCCAGTTAATCTAACAAGTCGGGTGAAGTCATGTAAAGTCGTGTTCAACCACGAAATCGTGTGAAAAAAAAAACACGACTCGTGCCCTGTTCTAGCCTGAGATGGGCGCAGCTTCCTCCAGCATTGGGCGCTGTTGCAGCCACATTCTGGACCGAGGTGTCCTCTGCTGCCGTTTTAATTAGTGCGCCTAGCAAAAATGTGACGCTAATGAGTAAAGTTTGTTGCCCGGCGGCCGCGCCACACGTAGAACGAGAGCTGGGTTCAGAATTCGCTGCTATTCCGACGAAGGTGTAAATAATTTTACACTTTTTTAAATGACCAACAGCCGTAGTCCAGTTGCACTTTGCGCTTCTATAACGTTTAATTAGTCGCCAAAGTGAACACGAACAACAACAAAACAGTGCAGCTTTTGAACTTTGACATGTGTGTGGCACAGGCGAGGCCAAAGAACTTTGTTTAGCATTTCAAAAGTACATTAGGTGTATACAGTAAGGGACAACTACATGTTACAGTTATGTGTTTAGCTATTGTTGGCCTTTAAGAAATAAGTAAAAATATATTTGTGAAATAATTCTAACTTAGACAAAAGATGTCATTTATATTCTTATTAAAAATTCAACGAATGATGATGCTAAAAAATTATTACTTACGAAATTATTACTTTCAAAAAATTTAATATTTTACGGCAGTACAAAATGCTACAATTAAAGTCCTCTTAAACGTCCTGAAATAAGATCCCTAAAATAATTGTAAATAAGATTTACATTCGTATTCAAAGTTCAATGAATATATTTGCTTATTAATGAGGTTAAAAAATTATTATTAAAAAACTTTTCTATTTTTAAGAAAATCTAATATTAAAAATATCTCAAATAAATGATTATTTTAAGATTTTTTACTGCCGCTAAAATTTAAAGTCCTCTCACATGCTCTGAAATAAGATTAAACTGCTAAAACAGCACCACACTAAAAACAATATAAATATAAAATATATTATAATAAGAAATATATAGTATTTATATTGTCTTTGGTTACACTCATAGAAGCTGTTCATTAGTGGAGCTTTTTCTGTACCCCATCTAAATGTTATATCCTCTGAATTGCAGCCCTGGCTGAGCAGCAACCTGCGACTGCACGACACTTGTGGTGTGCACAATTTGCACGGGATGCCGGCGCTCATCTCGGCCATCGCCTCGGCCATCTACGCCTCGTTGGTCACCGCGGAGGACTATCAATCTGAGCTGCAGGACATTTTCCCGGCGATGGTGGGCAACAACAGCACAGCGACCAAAATTATGGGCGTAAGTTGGCAGCTGTAGCCGATAATTCCCCACTAATCCCAGGTCTATTTTCAGGGTCTGGGACGCAACGCCAGCACCCAGGCGGGCTATCAGCTCTTTGGCATTGCCCTCACGCTGCTCATCGCCATTGGCGGCGGCGTTTTGACAGGTGCGTTTCCAGATCTACTACAAACTATATGCAAAAGTTTAATTGGTAAAATAATCCTTGGTAGTGGAGTTTGTCAGCTGTTAAAAATCTAGACATCCTTGCTAGTTTACACATTTGTTTACAATATATAATTTGGCTACTAACAATAAGGTTCGAAACCTAGACATCCTTAGCCAAAATGATGATAGCCTATACTCTATTGAACTATAAATAAATTAATTGTAAAGGCTACTCAATATTAAAATATTCTGAATTTGAATCCCAGACCCTATTACACAATTATTTGTAAAGGCTGCCTTAACAATGAGATGATTGGTTCGCATCCCATGCCCTCCATAGCCAAATGTTGACAGTCTATATTATATTCAACTATATATGTATATAAATTAATTGTAAATGCTACTCAATATTCGAATATTCTGAATTTGAATCCCAGGTGTATACCATGTTATACTATATAGAAATTGCAAAGGCTGCCTGACAATAAGATGATAGCCTGCACTTCACTCTAAAATATATAATTTAATTGTAAACGCTGTTCAAGAATAAGGTTGTGAGTTCAATTCCCAAGCCTATGGCAAATGTTTATGCTACTACAAATAATTTTAATTGTAAATGCTGCTTAACAATGAGGGTTCGAGTCAGGTTCGAATCCTAGGCACACTTACTCGATTGTTAATTGTCCACACTTTACAATAAATAGTTTACTTGTCTGTGCGTAATTAATTATTAATTTTACTTACTTAGGTGCTGTCCTGAAGTACACCAGCTTCCGCAATTTGCAAAAGGACGAACAACACCAGGACGAACAGTACTGGGAGGTGCCTGCGCTGGAGAACAAAGAAGAATAGTTGAGTTTTAGGCGATGTGAACAGCTAACTGTGCTTGCTTTACGCACATGCCAGATCCTTCAGTTTCGAATATGCTTGAATATTATTTTTATTATATTATAATGCTTATGTTATGCCCGCACATTTGTCAGTATTCATTTGGATTTTGGTCACTTGATTTGGATTTATATTTTTTTTTGTTTTTCTGTGAATTTAGAACTACAAAATTGTTGACTAACTTTTGAGCAGAGCCAACGACAGGACATTCGTTGTGTCCTGCAACATGTTTCGCTTAATTTCTGTAGACATTTGTCGCATTCAATTAAAAAAGTTGCAAAATTTACACATTTAATTAGCGCAGTGCACAGCACGCAAAAAAAAAAAAAACAGGCAAATAAATAAAATGGAAAAATCTGAATAAAATACGAGTAAAATGTATTAGCAATGAAAATATTTTAATTGTGACATCGCTCTCGACTGTCTCTTTCTCTCTTCCACTCTTTTATTTTTGTTGTTATTATTTTTGTAAATGCCTTTTTTGCATGCTGCTCGCAAATTTTAATGGAATTAAATTCGCACACACACACACACACACACACATACTTATTACACCAACAACAACAACAATCGCAAAAAAGTTTAAATATTCGCCAGGAACTTTTCGCTGGCGCCAATTCGGAGCCGGTTGCCAACTTTAATTGGCGCCCTTTTCTGTTACGCAACTGGAATGCAATTGTCCCCGCCAACAATTTGTATGTGCGGGGTGTGCTGTATTAAGACGCGGCTAATTAAGTGGCCCAAGACAAAGTGTCAAGCTAATTAGCTGACTTTTAGCCACATAGCCACTTGGCCACTTGGTTGCAGCCGCAGCTTAGCCGGCGATTAGCGCACCTTGAAAAAATACAACTTAAATGGAAGAAAACAAAAACAAACCAATAATGCCCTTTAAATGCAAGCCCCCTTCCCTGCCCCCTTTTTCGCACCCACAGGCACAGCTCGTCTTGCATTACGATAAGCTGGCAGGCAACTTCTTAGCCGGCTTAAGGCCAAACAAAGCCAAAGCTCACAAGACAATGATAAAACTTGAAGTAGATCGAATAATATTGGTGGTAACTTAGCAAACTAAACAATAGACGGATTTAGATGCAAGCAAACTCTTATCGGTATACCCTAAAAGGGAGCGTATTTCAGAAACCCCATTATGATATATATATATATATATATTCCTGATCAACTATAATTGTTAATTTCATTAGTTAGTTTTATGAGACTTGTGTGTACAACTTTATTATTTTTTTTTTTGTTTATTTATTTTTACCAAACTCCATATAAATATCTATTTATATCCCATAGGAATAGTTGGTCAAAAAATGAAATTGTAGTGTTGGGAAATTGGAGTGGTTTCTAGTTATCATATAGACAAATAAAGATTTTGTTGGATTAAGAAAACTTTGGAAGAAAAACTTTTATTTTTTAAAAAATAATTATGAAAATCATAATTTAGTAGCTATAGAAACAAAATCCAAGAATATAAACAGAATTTAATAAAAGCCGTTTTAATGAAAAAATAATTAAAAATAAGTGTGGTAGGGTATTTCATTTTCTGCATTCCATTGATAGCTGCAACATTTGGTCTTAAAAGAAAGGTAGTTGAATGGCTAAAAGGAACACACACACACACACACACGCAGCCAGACAAGCAAGGCGACAAAGAGCAAAAATATTTAGAGAGAGCTGAAAGGACGACAAAAGGCGTGCAGTCAAATGAGTGGCCAAGGAAGCGAGCGACGTCTGTCCGTGACGGGTTGACTGAAGGGGCGGGGCCGACGCGGGCGGGGCTGGGGGTGCTTAGTGGAAGCTGGGTAGTGCAATTTGGCAAAGTATTCCCCGGTGCGCCGTTTGACTACTTGGCCAGGCAGCGGCTCAAACGGCCCAGACGTCAATGTAGTTATAGATATGTGTGTTGTGAGGGTGTGTGTGTGCGTGTGTGTGTGTGTGTCTTTGGCCATGTCTAAGTGCTGTTTTATTGCATGTGGTTGTTGGGTCGCCTGCCTGCCTGCCTGCTGGGTGCCCAGACAGACAGACAGACAGATGGATGCTCACACGTCTATAATAATAATTAACAGCATGAAAGGCAGCTGCAGACACGGTGGCAACACTGCCAGCGGCACCAGCGGCAACCTTTTGGCCGTTGCCTGTCGGCAGCGCCACGAAGTATGCAACATATTTTATGCATGTGCTGCAGGCAGCGTCTACAACATGACAACCATAAAAAGTGCAACAGCAACAACTGCAATTAAGGCAACTTTAAACAGCGTTGACAACTCTGCCGACATTGACTTTGCCTTTGTCTACGGCAACAAATTGTTGCACACACAAAGTTGTTGCTATTGTAACGCTTGTCATTGTTGTTGCTATTTCTGTTGTAGCTGCTGTTGCTGCTGCTGTTAGAGCTCAGCAGCTGGGGATTTGTTGCAGTTGCCGTTGCTGTTGCTGCAGGAAGCTCAAAGTCCGAGCGGAAACTTGTACAGCATTTTGCAACAGTAATTTTTTGGGTGTTGTTTCCGGCGGCGTTGACATTTTTCCGTCTTTGTTAACGGCCAGGCGACAGGCCAACTGACAACCCGCCCCAAACCCCAACCCCCCGCTGACCCCCCCTCGGCTTAAAGTCCTTGCCATTTACTTAATATCTTATCGAGCAGCAGCAACGTTGCTGCACGTGGCCCGGGACAAACCCTTGCAAAATTCATGATTTACGTTTAAGTGTCATTGGTATTTAATTATTTAAGCGGCCCCAAGTCGTTTAAGTTGCCAGCACCCCATCCTACCCCATTCCCATTCCCGTCCCAACCCCCGGCCCTTATACTCAACGGAGATGAAAGATTGCTCGGCTTCGAGATGGACGCGTGAGAATAGCAAGCATGTTTTATTTTTCGTATACACTATTTAATTTTATTTTTTTTTATCTCGTTTCATTTCGAATAGTTTTTAACAATTTACTTTATTGCTGGTTCAGTTCAGGCTTGGGTTGGCTCGATTTGTAATTTTTAAAAATATTGGAAATTCTTGTTGAAACTGGTTCTGTTCAAAACCGGTTTGCATTTATACTACAATATATCTATTGGAATATACAAGTTTTAGGCTTAACAAAAAGTTATTGAAATCAGAAAATTCTCATACTGCGTTGTGAGGTTCGACTCTAAATTAAATTTTTTTGCATATATGTGTTGTTAAGGTACAAAAAAATTGAAATAAATATTTTTTTAAGCTTATGAAATTTTACGTTTTTCACATTGAACTGACAACAGCTGTACAGTAATAACTCTGCATAAGCAACGCCGCACGTTGCCATCTCTAGCATGTACCACAGAGGTTAAAGAGTGCATTTAAGCATTGCCAATATCTGCGACACACACACACGTGCTAGTTGTGTGTGTGTGTGTGTGTGTGTGTGTGTGCCGTATTTGCGCACCTGGCCGCGCTTTCCATTTCATTTTTGGCCAATGCCACTTGGCCCGGCGAGTGGCAGCAAAATGTTTGCATGTTTCTTGGCTTGCTTGGCAGCCAAACATAAATATGCGCGCTGGGCACGCGAACAACTGGGGAAAAACGAGGGGGCGTGGCAACGAAGGGGCGGGGGGGGGACAACTACAGTTCAAGTTGCCGCTGTGGCAGCCTGCACAATTTGCAATACTCTGGGGACACTACGCTCCACCGCCAGTTGATATGCTCATGTGTGTGTAAGAGTGTGTGTGTGTGCAGACCACATCCAGAGGTGGCCACTTCATCCCCCTCAGGCCCCTTGCATGGCTCGTGCACATTTGGCGGGATCAGCAGAGCAGCAGAAAAGTGAAATTAAATAAATTTTATAACATAATTTACGCTATCAAAACATGCACTGGCCGCTGTCTGTGCTGCATTTGTCTTCCATCCGGCGGGGATTTGCACTCTCGCACCCAACGGGCGTGGGCGTGGCACGACACAGCACCAAATGTTCGTTAATGTTGCGCACTGCCAGCGGCGTCGAAATGTAGGCTTCAATTAAATGTTAATTTTACAGAGCTTAAGCATGAAATTCGGTTTGGGTTGTGAATCCGCCCGCCCACTCCCTGCCCCTCCCCCTCTTCCCCATTCCGCTGTCGCTGTTGGCACATTTGCGCCCAGCTCTCTGGAATAATGATGATTCTTTCGGAAAGCGCTTTTCATTAAGGCAGCTCACATAAATTTCTGCATTTTATAGCTGCATTTTAATCTTTTTTATTTGCCAGCTCACTTTACATATAAAAACAAAATATGATGGGAAATTCAGCTCACCTTTCGAGTGGCTCACCAAGTACAGTGAAAACTCTGTTGAGTGACCTGTGGCTGTCTGTGAAGACATATCCTCCCAGATAACATCAATTTAATCATATATTTGATTTTTTAACCTTTTTTTTAATTTAAATGGATATAATGTAAACTAAATTTAAATGATTACAAGACACGCTTAATGACCTGTCGTCAAGAATGTCATGTAAGCAAAAAAATAAATAAATATTTAGAAAAAGTTTAAGGTATTCCAATAGGTAAAAAATATGATTGGAACTGAACTCATTTTTCGTATTGATGTCATCTTCATAAATGTAATATGATTTAGTTTCTCATAATATATGCAAAATAATAATAATACCCATCGGATCTATTTATTTGCCCCGACCCATTCAATTTGTTGTCCCAAATTCGGTTTGATGCCCCGCCCCTCGCCCGCCCATTCAAAGCTGATTCATGGCATCGCATCGCAGCGCACTTGACTTCACCTTTTGCTGGAAATTTTGTTGAATAAAATATGCAGTAAATAAAATGCATTTGCCACTTGTCTGTCTTCTTGTTGTTGTTGTTTTTGTTGTTGTTATTGTTGTTGTTATTGTTGTTGTTATTGTTGTTGCTATCGTTTGTTGAAGTATTCGTGGGGAGTGTGGGGGACACCCAAAACACATTCAAAGCACGCTGCGAACTTGAATACGTTCAAGTGTCCATAAAAAGGTGCCTCCGCCCAACCACACACACACACACACACACGCACACACACACACACACACACACACACACACAACACACACACACACACACACACACACACACACACACACACACACACACACACACACACACACACACACACACACACACAGAGACACACACACACACACGCCCACACATGCTCATAAAATCCATTCCGACAGTAGGGCACTTGTTAAGGCAAAGGTTGAGGGGTATCGGGGTCTGGGGGCCAACAAAAAGAAACCATTGTAATAATGTCCAAAAATATGTTACCAACACGTGTACCGTTCATTTCCACAAAAAATATAAAAAATACACACACACAAAAAAATTGATAAAAAAAGAAATATCATAAAAAATAACAAAAAATCAAAAAAGGGAGCTGGAGAAAAAAAAGAGATATAACAACAAATATTCGTTGCTGCAGCAAAAGGATTGGAATCAGGGGCATGCCCCAACGGTTAGACACGCTTAATCGATGCAACAGGGGGGGAAGGGTGGAAGGGGCGGCACTTGAATTTTTATATGAAACGATATTTTATTTACCGCCAAACAGCAGACAAAGCTAGACAAGGAGACAAGGCGGGTGGCAAGGGGGGGTTGGGGGTTGGGAGCGGGCACACAATGTCAATGCGCAGGCCGCGTTCATCACATCAGACAGAAGCGCTTTAGTCAGTGTCGTCTGCCCGACGAGGGGGGAGGGTGAGGGGGGCGGGCACGCTTAAAACATAAAAAAATATGCTGACAATAAAAATTTGTTGTCGGCTGAGCGGCTCAGCAGCGTGCAACATGCTGTTGCACGGCCGCCGGCACAGTCGAACGCGCAGACAGACAGACGGAAAGACAGAGAGAGAGACATATATATAGATGGCGACAGAGATAGTTGTCAATACAGTTTCACCTGCGAGTTCATATGAAACTCATGAAGGGGAAAGTTGACTGCTGCATAGTAAACTTTGTATACCCATTGAAAGAGGGCAAAGTGGGTAATCTTACATAAAGATCCTCAGTATTTACAAATACTATATAAATTAAAATGTATAAATTAGCTTATATTATCCCCAAAGAAACTTTGATTTCAATTTAGAATAATTGAACACTCTATCATCGAATGTAATTGTGTATATAAGACAAGATCCGCTTGATTATATGTCAATGAGTGTATCCTTGAAGACTTCTTCGAAGACGTGTCATTAAGAATGTCTTGCATGGTTTGCCTATTGACTCTTTTAATGACACGTCTTCGAAGAAGTCTGTAAGGATACACTCATTAAGGAATGTCCTTAAGTAAGCCATGCAACTGAAGACACTCTTAAAGAGACACAGCTTGCAGCTGAATACAGGGTATCGCATAGTCCAGCAACCACACACTCACATGCTGTACGCTGGCAGACGTGCTTTTAAAACTTTGTGGCATGCGAGTTAATGGTAAAATTGCGCTCAACTGATCCCTTTATTGCCGAAATTCTATTACCTATAATTATCTCAAGGATTTTGGAATTTAATTTCCTGCTCTTAGCTAATCTCGCATATATATATAATGCCAGCCAAGATTATGTACGATCAGTGTGTGTGTGTGTGTGCGGTAACTGGGGCAACTATAATCCCCATTGTTTTACAGGGCATACGGTTGAATAAAACCCGTTTCACAGTTCAATGCCTGCCCCCGACTTGAATGGAGTTGCAATAAAAAGCGTGGCATTGCAATAAAACAAAAAAAAATAGAAGCAACTGCGCCTAAAAACCACTCAAGCATACTTTCAGCAGCGGCTGCCGACAGTTGATGCAAGGGAGGGGGGTTGAGGGGGCTGAGGGATGCCAACATTCCGGGCTGCCATAGTCAAAAGTTACAAAGCGCGCGCCGTGAGTGAATGCCGTTGATCAGAAGGACAGACAGACAGACGAACGTGGAGAGACTGACTGAAACAGGAGGCAAACATTGGCTAGGTAGCAAAAATAAAGTCGTAAACCTGAAATAAGCCATCAATGGCATTAAAACTCGGCGGATGGCGTCGCCAATGCGGCCCTTTTACAGCTCTAGCAGAACTCCCCCCCACAAAAATATACCTCCAATACCTCCACCCACCCAACCCCCTCCTTTCGGCGTTGTTTCATTTGTCAAAGTGCTTGGCGGCTCTTGGAGGAGCTCTTTGCAGTCACGGCCCGGTTGTGACTGGCGCTTTTTGCGGCTTTTACGTATGAGTAATCTTATGGGCGGGCATTACTCATACGCCGCATGAGCCATCAGCTCAAATCACGACGCCTTTTTGGCCACATTTCACATTTAACATTTAAACTTAGCCTGATTACACTGCAAATTATATAATTTCGTTGTTGATTTTGCTTTGCTTGGCCAAACAAAGTTTGATGTCTAGTTAGGTGTGTGTGTGTGCGTGTGTGTGTGTGCGTGTGTGGGTGGTTGCTCTTGGCCCACATTCGTGGCGTCATCTTATTTAAAAATCAATATTTGCGGCTTTACGTGTGCTGCATATTAATCATACGCAACGTTGTGCTAAACAGTTCGCTCTGTGATTTCCTTCCTGTGGAGTGCCTGGGTGTATGGGGAGGAGGGTTCGGGGAGCATTGCCCACTTTCACACACTAATAAAAAGTTTTGATGCCAATACGTGTGCGGCTTTGCACCACCCGCCACTCAGCCGGGAGCCACAGTGCCTGATATTAGAATATGCCTCAATGATTCCGACGGACGGATCTGGGCAGCGGGGAGTGCTGCGGGGCGGGACGCGACACTTTCACATAGTTATAATAAGCAAAGTTTCATTGCTAAATGGAGAGGGAGAAGGAGGGGTTAAGTGACGCGGATGTCAGGCGCTAATGAAAGAAAAATTAACTTCTTGAACGCGATGCTCTGACAAGATAATCTAGATAATGCAAGAGTCGAGCATGTGAACAGTGAATTTGCAGGGGGAGGGGACAGTTCTCACATCCCACACAGAGAGCGAATCAAGATTGAGACCCACTGACTCACATGTGGATACAAAGGATAAGCTGCCCACTCGGCATTTCAGTTCAAATATTTCCAATGGAGCACTTTAAAGTTGGGTGCTTTATATTCTCTTTACAAAGTTGGGTAAGGTGTATGGGTTTTTAGACTTTGTTCTAAATGGTTAAGCTGTTTAAATATTTCAGATGCAACAATTTAAAGTTGCCACATTTATACACTGTTTACTAAGTTGAGTGAGGTATATCAGTTTTGTTATTTTGAGTGAATTAAATCGCTTTTTATAACCTGATATATATATATTTTATTGTTTTTCAAGGCATTGATGATGAAGAAATATCACTGGGTTTTTTAGTTGATTATAACTATAAAACTATTTACCCTGTTTGTGTCCTCTGAATTGTGTTTTCAAAGTGAACTGGGATTTTTTTTTATTTATTTTCTAAGTAAAATAGGTTAGATTAGTTTGCATAAACTGTTTCTTTAGTTTTTCTTATCTGCCCAAAATAAAATGAAAATACATTATATTCGCTTTAATACCCTGTTCAAAACTGAAAAATTAGTATATTGGTTGTTATAATTTACTCACAATCTTGTATACTCTGTTCACAAACTGAAATGGGGTATATTGTTTTTAAGCCATGCTTACTCTATATCAGTGCTATTAAAGTTTTAGTTTAAGTTTTAGCATTCAAAATTTTTTGATTTCAAGCTTTCAGAAAACGAACTTGAGTTGAAACCCTTTTCCAGGTTCTTAGCTTAGTATATGAAGGTAATTTTAGCATTGACCGCATTATGGCTCGCGATTCGCGCTGCTTGGCAAACAAGTTTGTGTATGGCCTAATGAAGAAATTAGCAAGTGGCCCAGGCAGGCTGAACTGCAACTTCTTCTGCAGCTGCAGCTGCAGCTGGTCGTGCATAATTGGCCGGCCGCAAATTAGTTTTATGCAATGCTGCTGTGTGGGCTGCTCCTGTGTGGGCTACTCCGGCCAGGATGTGAGCCTGCAGCCTGTTTGCCTAGTCGTCGAGCTCATAAATGTTTGAACAGCTTTTACCGCTGCCGCAGTCGCGCCGCAACCTCTTTGTCCGCTTCCGGTTTTCGCCCAGATATTCAACATGGCGTCCCCGGCCCTGCTTAGTTATTGTTGTCTAGCTGCGTTTTTGTGTGCATATTAATTGGATTATCTAACACACACTCGCACACACACACACACACAGACACGCTCTGCTAGTCACGTTAATCTCTGGGGGGATCAGCGAGTCCTGGCATGCAATTGTTGAAAAAGCATTTGCACAAACTGTTTCGCGCCGGAACGCCACGACTTGAGAGCGCAAAAAGACGCAAAATCAACATTAGATGCGGGCTGATACCACGCCCAATCACCCCACACACACTCTCTTTGCATAAATCACCCAGAGGGTGTGGGAGGGGGCGGGCAGCAGCTGCGCTCGTTGGCCTGGCTGCTTGTCCAAATATTTATACAATGCCAATGTAAATTAAAAACAGAGTACGGGCAACAAGTTGAAAACATTGTTAACAAAATCTACAAAAAATCACAATAAAAACAATCAAGCACAATCGACTAGCAAGTACCCTGTACCTACACTATTTAACTATAAATTATATAAAAAATAATATATTTTTGATGTACAAGAAACTTTGGGAGCTATCAAGAAAATAAAATATACGTAATTAGTATATGTAAAAAAACTATATTCTCCCAGATATGTTAAAAAAATACAGAGCAGCAATTTGATATTTGTCGAATTTGGTAAACTGATAGATACTATCGAAAAAAAATTAAAAAAAAAAAATAATCTTCTAAACTATATTTATCGAGAAAGTGGTGGAATCAAAATTTACAAAAATGTAAAAAGTGAATACAATTTCTTAACTCTGAGATAAGTAGTCAGACATATAAGCTGATCAGGAATGTATATGCTCTATAAAGTCAGTTATGTATTCATTGTAAAATCCCAAAGAGCAACATAGAAATTTACATACCCTAACAAAAGTCAAACAGGCTTAAAGGAAGAAAACAACACTCACATATCTAACACAATCTAATCAATAAGCGAAAGGGGCCACTTGAAAGGCAGGGTATTACATGTGTAGCCAGTGTAGCGTTAAGTAAAGGGTTGCTCGGACAAACAGAGACGCAGACAGTGAGACGGACAAACCGAATCAAACGTAGTCAAACGGATGCCTAGGCCGCTGTTGTGGACAGGCATCATTAGGCTGGCTGCTGTGGACTAATAAACTAGAGAGCACACCCACAGACATCGGACGGACGGGGCGGACTGATCTCGGCCAGACGTGAATACGCCCAATGACCAGACCAGGCGGATTAAGCAAACCAACAAACAAGTGGCTTAAAAACGCTTGCGGGGCAGCTGTTGCCATGGAGTCGATGGTCTCTGGTTCCTGTATCCTGGTTTCCCGGTTTCTGTCTGTGATTCCCTCGCTTGGCGCACCTGGCGACCCTTTGTTTTTGTTTTCGTTTCCATTTTGTTGACTTCGCATATTTTTGATGCTGCGTGGGTAAATTAACAAATAAATGGCATTTTTGTTTTGCCATTGCCGCTGCTAGTCCATTGTCCTTTTATCCTTTATCCACCGCCCAGCTTCGACTTGTGCGTTGATTTGCTCTGCTGCATCGCTGCTCCTTTTGCAATTTCATAAATTCCCGGTGCAAATGCGTAAAATGTGGCCAGCATTGCCCCAGGCAACGTTTGACCACCCCCCGCCCACCATCCTGCATCCAGCATCTCAATTCGGAGTCACAGTCCTGGCCGTTTTCATGTCCTTTTGTATTTGACCACAAACAACATTGCACTTTTCCTTTGTTGCATTTTTGTGTGTAGCTACTGCATGTATGTGTATGTGTGTGTGTCTGAGGCCTGTCGGGCTAACATTACTCTTTAATTGCATACATTTTGGGGCACGGCATGAGTTCTAAGAGTTTCAATAGCATTTTCAATTGTTCTTTTTTAATTTTTATTATTAAATTTAATTATTTTAAAAAGGTGAAGTTTTCCTTATGAGCTTTTACTAAAATATTTAAAAATTAATCTTAACTTTGTTAAAAACATAAAAACTACTATTATTTGTAAAAGAATTAATTGTACACTAAGAAAACAATTCTAGCACACAATTTAAACATTGTAAAAATTTGGCTCAATGATAAATTTTGAGAGCTCCTTTAATCAAAAAGTTTTTAAAAATATTGCAAAAGTCGGAATTCCTCAATCTGTAATCTGCAGTATTTTTATTTAAAGTACTATAATTTTAATTCATATACTGTATTTTAAAACCTAATTGTAGCTTGGAAATTCTTTTGTAAAAGATTTTTTATGATGAATTAAAAAAATATATATTTAAATTATGGAATCAAAAGTTAGAGGGAAGTTTCTCTTGGAGTGTAAAGTAAAATAATTTAGGCGAAATAATAAATGTTCATTTCATTCATGTGGCAAACATATTGGGAAATTTGTAATAAGAGCCATTCTCTGCTCGACTTAATCCTTGACCGGGCGCTTTTCCTATATTTTTTTCTTATATTTATTTTGCCCTGAAGCCATTGTGTAAACAAATTTCTTATTGATTGCAGCGCTGTCAGCAGTTTACTCACCTGAGGGCAGGTCGAGGCTGCTGGGCGGAGTTGGTCGAACAACTTCTCAATTAAGTGAAATTAAAGAGGGGCGCCGCCGTCGAGAATTGAGAGAGAGAATGTGTGTATGTGTGTGTGTGTGTGAAAGCTCTTTAGTCATTCGGGCGCTGTAAATCTCGTGCAGCGAAACTTTTTAAAATTAAATGACAAGCCGACACACACACACAAACACACGCACATTAGTACAGGCATAAGTGCATAAGTGTGCGTGCGTGCAAAATGCATTTAATTTGCAGCAAAAGTGGCCTCAGACACTGGGCAGGCAACTGCTCCGGGCACGGCTCCAGCCGCGACGCCAGCGTCACGTCGAACGACGGCAGGCAGGCAGCACAGGCCGGCACAGCGGGCGGGCGGCTTTTAAAATGATAAAAGTCGCCGCTTGTCGCGACAACGCGACGCCGACAAAGCGGCGTAAATTTCAATTAAATGTGAAAGCAAAACAAATTTTAACTTTACCCGAGTGCGAGCTTGAGTTTGAGTGCGAGTGCTCAAAAAACGCGTCGCTGCTTTCGTTCAACTTGGCCAAATAGTTTATGCGGCACAAAGTCCTGATTTAGTTTCAACTCGATTTTAGTGTGCTCAAAACTGGTTGTGATTGACCACAGATTGACTTACTTATTCATTGAATCACTGATTGACCACGTGATTGTGTGACGAAATACATAACTGATTGCCGTATTGCCTGACTGGTTGACTGACTGATTGACTGCCTGATTGATGGACTCATTTACTCACTGACTGATTGACTGAATGATTGGCTACTGACTGCCTTAGTAGCTCCGCCCGACTGATTGACTGACTGATTGACACATAAACTGACTTATTGATTGAATGACTGAGTGTCACTGATTGACGAACTGAATATTCCGTGAAAAATTGGCTTTTTGAATGTGTAATTGACCGATTGCCTGACTGATTGACTGATTGACGAGTTGTCTGGCACACAAAATAAGAGCTCTAGAGCTGGAAAGTTGAAAAATCTGACATGGCGTTAAATAATTTCACCAGAAAATTGTAATTTTAATTTCGAAAATATTTTCTGAGCTTAAAAGTGAACAGCAACAGCAATGGAAGTAAAATCAACCTTGATCAAAATGAATGAAAGCGATTGTAAATTTATTTGGAAATGTCTATTGAAATTATTATATGCCATCGATGCAAAATATTTAATTCCCAATTGTTTTAAGTAAATTTAAATTTTTCTAAGAGTAGAATTTAGCTTCAAAAATAGTGCAAACATGTAAAAAAAACCAAAATTGTGTTTGTAAATGTAATAAGATCAACATAACATAATTTTACGCAGCCAAGTTGAAATTTTGCAAAACATGTAAAATCGAAATAAGAACATTATGTCAAACACATTAAATCTTGTAAGGAACATATCGAATACCTAATACGATTAAGCGACAATTTTTTGGGGTATTGCGAATTTCAATTTGCGCTGTTAGGCGGCGTATAAACATGAAATTTGAATTTGGTTGTGCGTGTGCCTAAATGTAATTGTGACTACCATATTTCAATGGTAAAAGTGTGTGTGTGTGTGTGCATGTAATTGCCATGGCTGTATGACTGTGTGTCTGTTTTTGTTGTTTTTGCGTTTGTTATTATAACAATTACTTGAAAAATACTCCGATATCAGCGCCGGCGTCGACAGCGCCAGTAAAATTACAAAAACTAAGAGTTAAGAGGGGGGGGGGGGGGGGGGGGGGGGGGGGGGGGGGGGGGGGGGGGGGGGGAGAGAGATTCGAAAACTCAGAAGGATACACACGCACAGGGGCCTTGTTATACAATCACAAAAACATATAACAGGATCCCATTATGCTGCAGCTGCAGATGGGATTGGTGTGTGTGTGTGTGTGTGTTTGTGTGGTGTGTGTTGTGCGGTGAGTGGGTGTTTGGGGGTGAGCATTGCTTATGGACCATGCGTGTGTCTGGCCAAGTTCCGGGCTGGGCCCCTGCGCGGCCGTCAGACAATTTGGTTTAATTGATAGTTGGGATAATGTAATTATAGACAATTGCGTTTCATGCGAAACCGATTTGCTGCTGCTACAGCTACGATTATCATGCTCCAACACAAGCTCGAGTGTTGACCGTCCGTCCGTCCGTCCATCCGTTCGTTGTTGATGGGCAAAAAAAGTGCCCAAGTGGGCAGGCACTTTTGTTAATGAAAATATGCGGCTAGTGAAGTGTGGCCAACTGAAGTGTTGTTAAGTTGTAAAACATTGAAAAACACTCCAAGAAGTGTGCGTGTGTGTGTGTGTCTGTCCGACATGCCAATACTCTAACTGGATCACTAGACAATCTCCGCTCTGCATGCGGCAAGCTAATGAGGCGCACTATTTGAATGGGCTGCCTGCCAGCGCAGAGTGGTCGTTATCTCGTCCGTCGAACGGTACCTCATCCTCCTGCCACCCATCCAAAAACCTTTCTCAGTGTTGCAGCCATCAATCAATGCAGCAAGTGGCATAAACAAGTTGAAAAGTTGCATTCGACTGCGTAATTCACTATTGAAAAACTCTATTTAAAACTTTGAAAAACTCTGTTTTAACATTTTTGATTTTTTTGGCATTTGCTTCAAACTTGCTCCATTTTTAAATTTTTTTATAATTTTCTTTAAAAAAATGTGTTCAATTAGCGAAAATTGTCGTTTAAGAATGTTTCGATAAAAAAGAATTTTTTTTTGAGTATTTACTGCAGCACCAAACCAATATACCCCATTCGCACATTACGAACGGTGTATGAATAGAATTTATATGATTCCCAATAATACATTTTGTTTTTAACTTCAGGAAAACTAGAGTTTGAAAACTAAGACCATTTTATTTTTTTTTTTTTTTTATGAGTAAACTAACCTAGTTGAAGGTTCGAGCCTTTCGAATGAACAGTGAAGAACTTATATAAAAAGTACTTATCCATAATTAAAATATTTTTGTACTTGAGCAAACATTCGTTTAAGAACAATTCGTTAATATTGAGTATTTATTTTTAGCTCAAATTTCTGCCAATATGCACCTTTCGATCAGTGTGAACAGTGTATAAAAGACACAAATACCGAGCTAGAGAAACAGAATTTCAGCTCATGCTGTCCGTTCATCTGGCGCTAATTGGCAGCCGATGGGGGCCAATGGCCGCAGGTACATGCAATTAATTATGGTCATTTTCAGGTGCGCACCCACTAAAACCCGAATAACCAAAGCCGGATACGTAGTTGGGCATCAGAGCCGTGGGCGACGACGCCGTCGGGCCGTCAAATGAACAGTGGCTAAATAACAAAGCGGCGCCGTTTGCCAATGACTGTTGCATACTTTTGTGCGCGACTGTAATGGAGTGCGTGGTGTGAGAGAATTGCAGCGCAAATGCGCGCAAACAAGCGCATAAACGTTGCCCCTTGACCCCCCCACGGACAGACAAATGGAAACAAATGATGAGGTTTTTTGGCTGCTGATGTCCCCTCGGTGCTGTTGTTGTTTTTGTTGTTGTTGCTGTGTAAAATGGCGCCCAATTGGCAATTGCCGTTTCCGGCGGCTGATTGGCTGCACCGGACTGGGAACGCACCCGGAGCCGGCATAATGCGCATCCGTATCGATGACAATCACCAAATCGGGCTTGCCAAATGCACACGGCCACAACAAAAGCAACAATAGTAACAACAACAACAGCAGCAACAATAATATTGCAGCCGTCGCGGCGACTCTTCTTGATGCGTTTTTATGGCTGGGCTTTTGCATGGTTTCCCCAGCGCAACTGATTTGCGGCTGTTAAGTGAAAATTACATGCAAATTGAGCTGACATTTTAAATATTTCTCAAAGGCAACAAATTGACTGAAAAGCATTTTTATGGCCTGATCCGCTTGCGTATCCAGCTTCACACACGCCCCCAGCGCCCATGTGGGAAATAATTGAAACATAGCATCAATAATTGGCGAAAAAATGAATACGCATTTCATTTAAACATATTTTCGAAAAAATATATAAATATAAAAACTTTTATAAAAATGTTTAAATATTATGGAAAATACTTTCATCAAATTTGAGAAAAATGTTGCAGACCAATTGAATACTTCTTTAAGTTATGTTCGAAAATCACGGAGTTTGAGCTTAATCACATGGGAAAAAAACTAGCTTTACTTTAAATAAAAATCACTTAAGTATTAAATGGCCTCACAATACCAGCGCCATATAAAATCAAAGCAAATGCAGCTTGATGCAAGAGGTTTGAAAAATAAAATTTGTACTAAAGACGAAATAGAAACACTGGATGAAATCTAACTGTGTAATGCACATTTAAGCATTGATCTGACATTATTAAAAAATTATTTAAAACAAACTTCATCAAAATTTACTTTGCATGCAGAAGTTGAGATTGGTTGAATTCCATTTTTATTTCGGATTTCTCTGTTTTTCATCTATTCATTAATACATTTATTTCATACAGCGCATCTGTTTGTCGATTATTCTCGAGTATTATCGTTATTCTTAGGCAGATTTGTTGGTTCTGTTAGCGCCCCCCCTCCCCCCCCTAAAGGCTGTCTGGTAATAAAATTAATCAGCTTTAATGCACTTTGAGCGCCACCTCGTGCCGCAGTGCCCCATGTTGAATGGCTGAGATAACAATAAAAGGAATCCGGTTAGGCGATGCAGCAGCAGCGAGCGATGGAAAATGAAGCACTGAAGCAGCAGCAGCAGTAGGCAGCAGCAGCAGCAGCATTTTCTGCTGCACTAAATAATTTCTAATAAAATAAAATAAATAATGAACGCAGCAAGCGAAGGATGCTAGACTTTTATACACTAGTGTAGTTCACCATTCAAAGCCCTTTGGTCAGTAGGGTGGGGCCGAGGGGGTGGGGTGGAGAGGGGACCGCCGCCATATTGCGCAAATATTGCTGCAAGCTGCTTTGGCAATGTGTTTTACTTTTATTGCACTCGAGCCGACGCGGGCGCGATGCACATTTTTAACGCCAGTCATAAAAAGCGACGAGCAGTAAGCCGGCGCTGGAGCTAATGCTGTAGCTGATGG
The DNA here is from genome assembly GCA_004143825.1 of Drosophila micromelanica. Lineage (NCBI taxonomy): Eukaryota > Metazoa > Arthropoda > Insecta > Diptera > Drosophilidae > Drosophila > Drosophila micromelanica. The sequence continues at coordinate 5,777 of SCDY01002818.1, read as the reverse complement.
TGTAGCTGATGATGCTGCTGCTGCAGCTGCTGCTGAACTTGGCCAGAGCCTTAGCGAACACATTTTTCCAATTTTAAGGCTGAGTAGCGCACACGGCGCTCGCCAAATGACCGTAGAAATGATTGCTCGTCGAATCGCAGGCCTGGGTTCGTCGAACGGAGTGGGGGCGGGAGAGGGGGAGGGGGGCAACTGCGTAACCAGGCAACGTCAAAGCAAGGGTCATTGGTTGCTATTGCTTGGGGTCCGCTGGGTAAGCCTGCGCTGTTGTTATTTGTCTGGGCTTATTTGCTAAAAATAAAATCTAACTGCAAACCGTCCACCGACTTAATAAAGGAAAATTGCGTGAAAAGCAGCTTAAAGCGTCGCCAATCGAACATTGCCTCGAAGTTTATAAGCCAACAACAACGTACTTTCAAAGAGAAAGTTACAATATTAAAAGTGGTTGCTTTGGAAACTAAATGCTATAGTGCTTCAATCAGATATCGCACGGAATCAAGTATAAGAAACAAGTTGGCGTAAACAAATTAGACTTAAACTGATCAAGAATATTATATGATTTTAGACGCCTTTTCTAGTTTTGTCAAAATATGAATATTCTCTGTAAGGATACATATATTTTTTTGCAAATATTTTTTCTGATCCAGTAAAAAAAGGGTAATAATATATTTTCAAAAATATATTTTAACATTTTTCAATCAATAAATGAAAATAAAAGTGAAGAATTCTTTGTCTTTGGCTAAGAAAAAACAAATTTTTTTTTATTCAAATCGGACTTGCAAACCGAATCTTAAGCCGAAGCAAATATTTGATTTGGGTTGGAGTGTTAATAATTATATGAAAACATGTACATTTAATATAAGTATATCATAAAAGAGCGTTAAAATTGTGCTGTAAAAAAGGAGGTAAAAACTCATTCCCGCAGCTCTAGTGGCCATTGATAAAACTTTGTTGTTCTTGTTTATTTCTTTCCGTCTTTTTGTTTGGGCGTCAACGCAATTTCAATTTATATTTATGTCCTTTAAAAGCCATTTTATGAGCTGGCAACCTCGCGAGCAACGCCTCCTCGCCTCCTGAAGTGCCCAGCTCCTGTTAATGCTATGGCGCATTTTGCGATTTTAAAGTAATAAACTTGGCCAATGTGCTGGCCATCAAGACGGGGCCATTAAACTGCCAACTGGCAACTGGCCGAAGCCGATGTGGATACAGCTTGAGCTGAGCCTCTGCCTGCTGCTAGTTTTCGGAAATTGGCGCCTCCACTGGGCCGCCTGACATATTGAGTCACATCTATTAATCGTGTGGCGTCTTGCGGCAATCGAGTAGCCTTTCGGAAATGCTGGCCCATCAATCAGCCATGGACTTCATTAGACACATTTGCAGCAGCAGACGTAGTCGTAGTTGCCCCCAATGCGCAGGACAGCTGTCCTGTTCTTTCAGTTGCTGCCTAATTAAGATGCCAGTTTCGATTGGCTGCCTGGCGACTGTGAAAAAGGTTATTAATATTGCCAATTGGCAGAATCGGCGCCGACTTTTAGCCATCAAATCAAACAGAACGTACAAATAATTAAATATCTTTCATAACAGCAAAACAAATAAATAGAACAACCAGTAAACAGAATAGACTACAATACACCATGTAAAATTACATAAATCATACATAAGTGAAGAATAATTAGAATAATTTTTGATTAAGAAAAAAATTAAAAAATTTAGATTCATGAAAATAGATAAAGCTTTAGATGTAGAATTAAAATTTATTTTTGACGGAAGTCACTACCAAGTAATTTTTATACAAATGTTGAGACCCACAATCAATTTAAAAAAAATAAAAAAAAATTTAAATTTTGAAATTTTTTTTTTCGAAAAGAAAAATTTATTTGTGAATATGAATCAAATTTAGATGCAGAATTAATCATAAAAAAATGTCATAAAAAAATGTTATCAAGGTTATAGACTTAAAAGGCAGTTCATATATACTCTTTCTAGCAATTTATTGGTCACAGGGTATAACTACCATATAGACCGAAAAGAGGCTAAGCGTTTTGCTTACATTGTTAGCTATTTATGCGACAGCCTTTTGACCAAAGATCCTTGGGCCGCTTTTGTTGTCAGCTGTCTTAGCCTGTGGGGGGACGTGGGCGGTCCGTCTGGCTTGTTGCTTGGCCACATTTTGAGTTGTGGTCGAATTGTATTTTGTCGTTTTTGCATTTTTAAGGCATTTGTAAACGTTTTGAGTTGCTTTTGTCTGTCTGTCTGTCGGTATGTCCCTTATTGGCATAGGCCGAGCTCAGCCTTTGCCAAACACTTTGTGGTTTTAATTTATACAAAACAAGGTCCTGCCCCATCAGGACCTCTCGCAGCAGCACTTTTAAATGCACTCAAAACAGTGCGGGTTATAGTTTCAGCCAAAACATAATCCCAACAAGTAAAGTTTCAAGTTTCAAAAAACAACAGCAACAACTGCAACAATGTATATTAGTGGTAAACAGTTGCAGGCACTCGAATACGTGTGGAAAATTGACAGGTAAACTTTCTGTTTAAAAAGCAGCAAAAAGTTTGAATAAACTCCGTGTGCAGTTATGAAAAAAATTAATCCAAGTGGAAATAGAGAGAGCTTTGAAGAATATGGCTTTAGCGGCAGTATGCATAATTGGATCCCTCTGATAAGTCCACAACATCTCTATCAATTGCCGGAAAAAACAATATTGTGACAACCTTTGAAACCGTGTTCGAGAATTTGGGTAATTGAATAATAAACGTGACGCAGCTGTAAACGGCACTTTCACCTGAACATTGTATATTGCAATAGAAAAAGGAAAGTATATTGGTTTTATGCAACCTTTGTACTTTAAGCTTGTAATAAATATACTCTCATACAATAATACATATTTTTTTATCAATTTGATTTGATATTATTCGAGCCGATTTTGACTGATGTAGAAATGAAAACAGAGTATTGCGCAGTCGTTAGCTCCCGTTCTAGATAGTTATGGCTTTTTAGATGTGTGTCTTGCGATTCAGTTAGAGTTTTAATTTAGCATTTTTGTGACGATACGCTTCACTTGGTTGTTTACATTTGGCCAATATTTGCCCGCATCCCGCCAGCTGCAGCTGCTGCATTTGTTGTTTTTGTGCGTTTTGGGGGCGAAATGCTTTTAGCTGGACGTGTCCGCCGGAGCGTGAATCGTTTGATCCTCGGGTTGCAGCATCAAAGGACATTTAGCTTGCGCATAAAGTTCACATCATTGCCAAGCTGTTTGCCATGTTAACTTTATTAGTGCCAAAAGGTAGCAACATGGCATGGGCAACTACTCAGAAAGAAAGAAGTGAAGGGGCGAGGAGAGGGGTGAGGAGCACGGGGGCACGCTATCGATACGACACTGTGTTGTATTTGATTAGCTTGCGAGTTGCTTTCAACATGGAATGCAATTCGCAATTCGCAATTCGCAATTTGCAATTTGTTCGAGCTGTTCCCCCCGCGACTGGCGCATATATGGAATTATAATAACAATCAGGTTACAAGTATTAAAGGCACGCAGCTCGCAGGACACGTTCGCCTACTCGCCGCATAGACAGATGCCAATCACATGCAGCGCCTGAGAACGCCACATGGACATGGCAGTACATGACCAAGCGGTGAGCTACACTGCGCGAAAAACTAGAAACAAAAAGAACTAACAGCCTGTAACGTATATTTTGTCACGATATGCAATATAAATATGTATATACATACATATGTATGTCAAAGCAAGATTTGTTAATTTCTGATAATTTAATCAAATCTCATTTTTGAATTCAACTTACATTCAAAATAATTTATATAGATCAAAAAGAAATATTTGGTCAAAATCTGAGGAATTATATATTAAATTTTTTTTGGTTTTGTCAAGATCAAATTATGCTTAAAATTTAAACAAAACAAGAAATATATAAACTAAATCTATATAATATAATAATATAATATAATAATAATATATAAAATTTTCGAAATATTTAAAAAAAATTATAATATATATAATATAAGCAAAATTTCGTTAATATAAAACTATATTATAACACCCAGCGTGTAGAGTGTTATATATCACAAGTCGGCTTTGAATAGGTAAGGTGTTTCAACACGTAACCCTATAAATGATATTAGTTCTCTCTTCTGTTGCAGTACATTTGGTGACTTTATTGATATTTTGCTTCGCAGTTTGCCGCTGTTTGAATTTAGACGTGGCCGTTGCCTGGCATATCGCGTAATAATAGGCCAGAATGTCAGCCCCGGCTAGTTCGCTCTGGCGGGCAACAGGAAGCGGAGGCACTTCAGCTCGAGCCGCGGGCACTTGGCGGCCCGCACTAAGCACCGTTAGCTGTTGCCATTGCTGTTCTTGTTGTTGTCGTTTTGTTTGATATTATCGTCTAGCAACGCGTCTGGCAACCGCACACACACACTCACACACACACATGCTGAAATGCACTGCAGTCGCTCGTTCTCTCTCTCTGTCTATCTCTCTATCTCGCTCGCTCTCTCTGTTCTTCTTGGGTCGCCTTTGGCATAATCAGTTGCAAAAATTTGACACGTCGCACAGCGTTTGACAAAAAACGCGTTGGCCGCCCTTTTTCCATTTTCCCATTTGTCACACCTACCCGACAGTTTCTTGCTTGTGTGTCTGTGTGTATTTGCATATCTGTTTTTGATTTTTGTCGCTTATGGCGCACATTCAATTTGAGGGGCCCTGCACCTCACCTCGTCTCCCCCCTCCCCGTGCCCAACGCACAGTTTGAGCCTTGCAACGTGGTGAACATGAAATCAATAAATCTGCTCCACTGTTTGAATCCAATTTATCACTTTGCAAGCTTTTCCATATTTTTTTTTGTCTTTTCCAGACCGCAGACAAGCCGAGCCACGCCCACATATGCATGTCGCACCGCCCAGCAATCATCCATTTATGAAGTGGCAAACAGGCGTCGCCGATTGGTGGCTTATCCGCGCCATGTGCAACACAACTTCATTAGGCGGCGTATGAGTAATGTGTGTGTGTTAGTGTGTGTGTGTGTGTATTTGTGTGTGTGCGTCGCGGGCTAATTTCTTATGCAAAACGTAGTGCAACACGCCCACCTTTTTAACGGGTGCGTTCACCCACAATTGATCAATAATGAAATTCAGCAAAATATTGCGCGCCCACACAAAAGCGAAAGGCAAGTGGCAAAAGCGCGTTACTTTCGTCCTGCGGTGCATGTCCTGCGGCGCATATTTCGCTTAGGCCGCCTTTGTGTCCTTTTTCATAATATTATCATATTTTGCATACTTTGGCGCGCAGCGAGCCGTGTGCCGAAAATGTTTTGAGCACGATTAAATTGCGGAAATGATAAAAACAGGCAGCGCTAGCCGTTGAAAGGAAGCCTTTATTTATTTAAATTTGCCAGCGCATCCTTGTCGATGGGGGGGGGGGGGGGGGGGGGGGGGGGGGGCCAAAAAAATTTTTTTGTGTTGTTTGGGGGAGCATTTCTGCAATATATATGCAAAATTTAGTAACTCTAGGTCAAAAACTATGGGAGATATAGCCATGTCCGATTTTTAAGGGCGGGGGCGCTGGGGGCGTTATAGTGGGCGTGGCCGGGATATAAAGGTCTCAATCTTTAGGGGAGGTCACCGACTATCTACCTGCTCTATCTTAAAAAATGAGCGATATATTCACGTTTTATCGATTTGTGCGTCGGATATAACGGTTTTTGTGATTACGGGGGCGGGAGTGGGCGTGATGTTTGGGGGAGCTTTTCAGTAATATAAATCC
>SCDY01002808.1:0-11860 GCA_004143825.1 Drosophila micromelanica | reverse complement strand
GAGGAATCAATGTCGCCATTAATCAACTTATGTAGGAAGACAACCCCAAGGATTGTCCTACGGTTGGCTAGCGACGGAAGATTAATAAGTAAGAGTCTGATGGAGTACGATGGGAGTCGAAGATTGGGATCCCAGTAAACTACGTAAGGCAAAGAGCAGAAATTGCTTCTAAACAGACTCAATTCTATCTTGGTGGGCACCAGATACATGAGCAGTACTCCAGGATTGGGCGCTCAAGAGAGGTATACAAAAGTTTTGTAGTGAAGGGATCGTTTAATTCCTTCGACCAACGTTTAATGAATGGTTTTATAATGGTGGAAATATGCATGTTGAAGCTCAGCTTTGAGTCAAAGAGAACTCCAAGGTCCCTTACTGTAACTATACGTTGCAATGGAAACCTGTCAAATGTATGGCTAACAGAATGTGGCCTATAACGAGAGAAAGTCATAAACATGCACTTTGAACAATTTAGGTGCAGCTGATTGGTCGAACACCAGAGGTGCATCGAGTTCAAATCGTCTTGTAAACGAGTGTGAAGCAGAAAATTGCTGTAGGAATATATAAGTTTTACATCATCTGCATACATAAGTACGCTAGCAAGTGATATTATAGAGGGCAAGTCATTAATAAAAAGAGTGAATAGTAGAGGTCCATCTATTGAACAATCGATTCATGAGTTTGAAGACAATGCGGTCGCGGTGCAGTGGAATGATCTTCAGAAGTTCATATACTCTAAACAGTTGTTAAAAGGGGCAGCGAAAATATTTGTGTGTAGTCAATACGGTATTTCAAATTGGATATCACTTAAGCAAGTATTGTTGTCGGAGTTTCGGACCGAAGGTTCCTTTGTCAAAGTTTACCTTTGCGAAACAGGCGTAGGCGTCAGAGTGAAGATTATTGGGAATAGTCTTATGGAAATAGGCAGACCCTTTAATTTAGATGAAACAATCTTGATAGAATACTTTATAGAAGGCATACCTGATTCAAGAAGTAGCAAAAGTAATTTGTATCTAGCCAAAACAGTTCAAGACCTAAACGAGCAAATTAAAGTCTATGAGAAAATTCGCAGTAGTCGCCCTCAAGTGCCTGGTGCGATCAAAACTCATAGTGGTGTCGAAGACAAGAAACCAGATTTAAATAAAGAGCGGAAACGGAAATGTTTTAAATGTGGCGACCCAAACCATTTGGCAAAAGAATGTAAGCAGCCGATGAAATGTTTCAAGTGCGCCAAGCCACGGCATAGAGCAGCCGACTGCCCAGATTTAGGTGACACAGAGAGAAAAGAAGGCAGAAATGCTAATACAATGATGAAAACTTTTGGTAGTGGTGGAAAAAGAATTGTCCTGCAACAACGTTAAATTCTCTGCACTAATTGATACAGGCTGTGACATTTGTTTGATGCGTGAAGATGTAGTCAAAAAACTAGGAAATATTAGGCTGAGCGACGAAAAGCATTGCCTTGTTGGTATTTGCAATAGCGAACTGTATACGTTAGGAAGCTTTGAAACTATAGTTGAGGTAGATGACGGTCAAGTGGATATTACTTTTCATGTTACTAGCAAAGACGACATTAAATATTCAGACGTTATCGGAAATAGCATATTAGATCAAGTTGACCTGATCGTATCTAAGGATTCAGTGAAATTCCAACGTAAAGCGGGTAATGATAATAATGCAGATAAGATAATGGTTGATGCAGCGACAAAGATAGCCGAAGAAACTGACGAGGACAGTGTAGCAGAATTAGATCTTTTCCGAGAATATAGACAGTTATGCTTATTTGCAGCAGAGCATGAAACAGGAATCTATTTATCACATTTAGAAAACCGATTCGCCGAATCGCATTGATAGACAGCTATTCACCAGAAACAAAAAATGAATGATCGATAGAGATGAAGACTTTGCTAAGTGATGACTATCCAGTTTTCGAACGCCCAAGACGCTTGTCATACCCAGACAAGTCGATTGCAAATCCAAAAATGGCTGGACGAGAAAATAATACAACCAAGCACATCGGAGTATGCTTCTCCAGTGGTACTGGCTTCGAAAAAAGATGGCAGTAAAAGGTTGTGATGCGACTATCGGCGTTTGAATACAAAAATTGTAAGGGATAACTTTCCAATGCCCTTTTTAGATGACGTAATTGAAAGATTGCAGGGCCATAGTGTATTCACAACACTTGACCTTGCGAATGGATTCTTTCATGTTCCAGTGGAGCCCGGCTTCAGGAAGTTCATGTCTTTTGTAACGCATGCAGGCCAGTTGAAATTCCTTTATGTTCCTTTTGGAATATCGAACTCCCCAGCTGTATTTTCTCGGTACATTTATGTAGTCTTACTAGATTTAGTACAGGATGGAACGGTCATAACGTATATAGATGATCTTATATTTCCCTTGAAAGATATAGAGGAAGGTATTCTAAAGTTAAGACGTACTAGACAGAGCTGCAGACTTTGGGTTAAGGATTAAATGGAGCAAGTGCCAGTTTCTTATGCGGAAAGTAGACTTTCTAGGGTATGTTGTAGACGAAGGCACAATAAAGCCATCCAAGGCAAAAACAGCAGCTACAAAAAACTTTCCGGTACCGTCCGATCGTAAGAGCTTACAGGGTTTTCTCGGATTACCGTCGTACTTTATCAAAGATTTTGCGTTGATGGCGAAACCGCTCTATGATTTGCTACGCAAGGACGTGAAGAAGAGCAGTTTGCCGCGGTTGAGCAATTAAAAACAGCACTGGTTACGGCGCCAGTGTTACTTTTATATAACCCGAAAGCACGATTCATACTGATGCTTCGATGTATGGTTATGGCGGTGTACTTTTGGAAAAAGATCCGGACGATCAACTCTTTCAACCAATTCATCAGTTGGGTCGAAAAACGAAGCCAGCAGAAGAAATATACCACTCCTAGGAACTTGAAGTATTGGCTATAATTGAGGCATGGCGCGCAATGGCGCGTGTATCTACTCGGTATAAAATTTAAAATCGTTACCGATTGTAAAGCATTTGAATTAACAATGAAGAAACGAGGTGACATTCCACTAAGAGTCTCGCGTTGGGCGTTGTTTCTTCAAGATTTTGACTATAGTATTGAGCATCGTAGTGGTAGCAAAATGAGGCATGTCGATGCTTTAAGCCGAGTATCATGTCTTATGTTAGAAGATTCACTGATTCATAGGTTGCAGCAAGCACAAGCTAGAGATGAGTGGATTCGAGCAGTTTTGACTGTCTTGAATAACAGCACGTATGATGATTTTTTCATAAAGCATGGCATATTGTATAAGGATCCCATCAAGGAGCTAATAGTAGTACCCTCACTTATGGAAGAAGAAATCATAAGAGTTGCTCATAGGCAAGGACACTTCTCGGCGAAAAGAACTCAAGAGGCAGTTGAAAAGAATTTTTATATTCCACAATTATCGGCAAAGGTACCCAGAATCGTTAAAAGTTGTGTCGAGTGCATTTCTCGGAAAGTAAGGCGGACAAAAAAGAAGGATTATTAACACCAATCAATAAAGAGAATAAACCCTTAGGAACTTATCATGTCGATAATGTTGGTGCTATTGAGTTAACTAACAAGAGTTCTAATTACATTTTTGTAGTGGTCGATGCCTTTTCAAAATTTGTTTGGCTCTATTCAACCAAAAATACTAGCGCAGAAGGAGTTGTAGATCGACTTAAGCGACAGGCAGCAGTGGAAATGGTCAGGTGGAATGCATCCACAAAATTATTATACCAATGTTGACAAAATCATGTCACAAAAGCCCTTGTAGCTGGCTTAAGCACATTGATGTAGTTCAGCAGACTATAAGCAATACGCCGCCAAGAAGCACAAAGTTGTCGCCATTGAGACTGCTGACCGATATCGAAATGAAGATTATGCCTTATGCACAGGAATTGCTAGAAGAAACCGCTATAGAAGATTTAGATAGGAAAAGGGACAAAAACCGTAAGGATGCGCAAGAAAATATTGTCGAGATACAGAGTGAGAATCATAATAAATTAATAAAAAACGTAAAATGAAGGTAAAATATAAGCTAGGAGAACTTGTAGCCATTAAAAGGACTCAGTATGAAGCTGGCTTAAAGATCAAGCCTAAATTTTTTGGTCCATATAAAATAGTGGGTATTCGATCTCATGGTAGATATGAGGTGGAAAAATTAGGTGATCACGAAGGCCCAGGGAAAACAACAACTGTGGCAGAATTTATGAAAAAGTGGGTAGTCCTGACTGAGTTGTCAGTTGTCATTCGAGTCGAATGAAAATTCAGGATGACCGAATGTGGGAATCCAAAAGAAGACCCGAAGTGGTCGATCATACAGCAAAGTAAGATAAGCAGTCGAGTAACATATGGAATATATTTGCAACAGTATAGTCGGTAAATCAACTCTACCAACTATCGAAAGAAAAGAAGAGATAAAGAGAGTCGACTTTCAAGTCGAGTGTGTGCGTTTCAACTCTTGCTTGTTTTGTAAAAGTTTAACAAGAAATGTTACAACCCTAATTTTATTATACATTAAGTTCATATTTCCATACTACATTAATAAACAATCAAAGCTACTACAAGTGTTATTCGGGATTCAGAAAAACTCGGTCACCCTACATATATGTTGATTAAAAATTTCACGTACACAACATTCTCGCCTATTTTTTCTTTTATCACAAAAGTCTTTAATTTTTTTTTACAGGAAAAAATAAATTAAATATGATAAATAAAACCCAACATGTGTATTTACTATTTATATGTACATGAGTTATTTATAATATACAGTTGTAAAATAGCATGTCAGTTTTTTAACTGCTCCAAACTGTATATTTATAGCTGTTTTAATACTAGTTCAAGAAGTGAAACTAGTATATTGGGTTTGTGCAATGTCCGTCATGCTGTCCGTCTGTCCGTAGGGATGAACACAACTTTTTTGGGCGCTATTGAAGATATAGACTTAAAACTCTGGATATATACTTGTAGTTATATTCTTCAGACAAAGTGTTAAAATTTTTGTGCCACTTCCACTGGGAGGCTGCAATACGATAACATGTCGATACACCTCAAATCGCAAACCGATAAAAAGTGAATATTTCCTACAATTTTAAAGATAGAGCCACCAAATTTGGTATTTAGGTAGCTGGTGACCTCCCCTAAAGATTGCACATTTGATATCGTCTCTAAAGATCGGCACAAAATTTTGCCGACGAACGCCCCATCCCCAAAACCCACCCATACCACCACCTCTACCCTCACTCTCACCCACCCCCACACAAATTACAAAATTCCAATATTTTACAAAATTATAGTACTAATTAAGAATGTGAACGCGTGTAACGTGTGACTGCAACGTTCTTACTTGTTAAAATAGTTCAAGTGAAAAATACTTATCCCACAACAAAATATTAGAAGACTATCAAGGGATACACTAAGAGGAGCATTACACTCTCAGAAATTAAATAAAAAATTCACAGCTTTTGTTATAAAAATAATAAATATTAAAAATAATTGTAGATAATTAAAAAAATATATAAATTCCACACTATCCCAAGCGGGATTCGAACCCAGACCCTTAAATTTAAATTCTTCGTATGCTTTACGGGAACATAATAAACCCATTGAAAACAGGTAAATCAGGGTATAATGGTTTTGTGCAAAGGTATGTAACAGGCAGAAGGAAGCATCTCCGACCCCATAAAGTATATATATTCTTGATCAGGATCACTAGCCAAGTCGATTAAGCCATGACGTCTGTCTGTCTGTCGAGTCGATTTCAGAGACTACAAAAGCTAGAAAGCTGATCTTGGACTCATTCGGTTTGTATATACCATACGCAGATCAAGTTTATTTCAAAATATCGATAACTCTTTCCGTTTTCTTATTATAGATAATTATCACTTTTTTGACCCGATTTTTTAAGCATAACTCCTAAACTATTCGTGTAAGGGATACGAAGAATTTAAATCATTCAGGTTTTGGATGCCTCCCCCCAACCACCTCCAATATCGACAAAACCATAACAACCGCAAATCAAATACCACAGACTTGCAAATTGGTTTGTACATAAATCTTGATGCCCCTCATAAGTCCTGAAAATATCATACATTTAGTTTAGAAAAAAACAAGGATTTTTTTCATAGTGGGGGCAAGCGCAGTAACCTAATAAAATGCGTGCGGCATGCATCAGTGTGTGTGCATGTGTGTGTATGTCGGGTGGCAGCGACGAGAGGGTTTCACTTGTTTTCATTTTCAACCACCTCAATATTCATTAAGTGTCGGAGTGTGTGTGTAAGTGTCAAATTCTGCATTCAGGGTATATCCTAGTAGGGAGGTCCAGACTAGAGGAATTTAACTTGGTTTTTTTTATGGATTTTGAAACATTTTATATTGCGCTCTTTTCGTTTTCTTATTTCGTTCACCACCGATCAAACCGAACATTTGACTCAAAAAATAATTATGCACTTGATCTGCAAGACAAAACCAAAACAATTGTGACCTTGATCTATAACAAAAAAATCAAAACAACTATGACCTTGATCTTCTAATCAAAACGAAAACAATTATGGCCTTGGTCTTCAAGTTATAAACGTCATCAAACCACACATACTCACATCACTCCAGCGATATCATCTTGCGCAGACACAGTTGACCCAGAGTCGCTATTAACAAATATGTTCTGGTCCAATTTGAGCTTAAACGTCATACTCACACACATAGAATTAATTTCATCAAATTTGAAATTGTATAATTTTTAATGTTCTTCACGCGCAACCCATACGACGCTAACGTCTCAACCCCGCACCCACAACAACTGAGCCAGATAAAATCATCCATACAAAAACCTCCCTTCCTCTTTCTCCCGCTAAGATCCTCAAAATTTTGTATGTTCCCTTCGCGCAACCCATACGACGCTACCGTTGACCAATAGCTGCTACTGTAAACATAAACAATATGCTCTTCTTCAATCTAACCATAAACACACTCACCTTCCCGCCCCAGAAAAAAATTATCCTCTTGACAAATTTTACGTTCCAGCGCATCTATTATTTCCACAATTTATAAGAGTGCCTTTCTCCCGTGGTTTCCCGAGTAGGCCTCTTCTCCTCTTTTAGGTACTCTCGGCGCCGCTGTCGCTGTCACAACCGCTGTCGTTGCCGCTGTCGCTATCGCTGCCGTCGATCGCCTTCCAGTGCTGCAGTCTTCCCGCCGTAGGAACCCTTGCTTTGGGTTGAGTGCCGTTTCAATTGACCACTCGCAAGTCGTAGGAATTTTTCTCTACCGGTAGAGGTGCCTTCTATTTTGGCACTCTTTTCGGAGCGAATTCGAGGTGCTGTTCAATGTGGCAAGATCGATGGACCAAATGTTATAGGCTAGCAGGTGTGTAAGACCATGTGATTGCTCGCAGTGTCGAACTAGTACGCCGGAGTGCATTAAATGAAACGCACAGCGTGATGAGTATATTTCAACTGATTTTATTTCTTAAAATCCTAGACTTATATAGGGTTTAGCCTAGACCCCTTGCTGTGTTTCAAACAGCAGCCGTACCAACAGGTCTGCTATGGTTGCTCAGAAGTGGGTGAAAAACACTAATTCTATTTTTATACCCTGAACCCATTGAAAATGGGTTGATTAAGCCATGTCCGTCTGTATGTCTTTCTGTACGTCTGTCTGTATGAACTCGCCGATTTCAGAGACTACAGGAGCTAAAAAGCTGATCTTGGACTCATTCGATTCGTATATACCATACGCAGATCAAGTTTATTTTAAAAGATCGATTACTCTTTCCGTTTTCTTATTATCGATATATATAGTTTTCTTGAGTCAGTTTTTTAAGCAAAACTCCCAAACAATAAAAGCTAGAGCCACCAGACTTATTTTACTATATTCGCGTAAAGCATACGAAGAATTAAAATTTTTCAGATTTTGGATACCTCTCCCCAATCGCCCCCAACATCGATAAAACCATAAAACCCGCAAAACAAATACTACAGTCTTGCAAGTTGGTTTGTACATTAATTTTGATGTACTGAATAAGTCCTGAAAATTTTATAACGATCATACATTTGGCTTACGAGAAAATGAAGAATTTATTTTCCGTACTGGAGGCCAAGCTGTAGCACAAGCAATTTCTGTGTTCATGTGCACACACACAAGCAAATGCAAAATTTTGTCAAGCGTTTTTCTTGAAATTTATTTTTGCATAGTAAAACTGAATTTTATCGGAAGAATATTAATCGAAGCAGTGGTCCAGCTTTTAGGAGTTGTGCAGCCGAAGTTGGAGTCCTGGGTTCGAAACCCGCATGAGACAGTGTGAAATTTATATTTTCTTTTTATACTCGTTCACGAAGTGAAAAAAGTATATTGGGTTTGTGCAATGTCCGTCATGTTGTCCGTCTGTCCGTCCGGATAAATGCAACTTTTTTCGGCGCTATTGAAGATAGAGACTTTAATCTTTTTGATATATACTTGTAGTTATTTTCTTCAGACAAAGTGTTAAGATTTTTGTGCCACGCCCACTGGGAGGCTGGCAATACGATAACATGATGATACACCTCATATCGCAAATCGATAAAAAGTGAATATTAATATAATAGGTAGATAGCTGATGACCTCCCCTAAAAAATGAGTGCTGCCTAGACCCCTTGCTGTGTTTTAAACAGCAGCCGTACCAACAGGTCTGCTATGGTTGCTCAGATGTGGGTGAAAAACACTAATTCTATTTTTATACCCTGAACCCATTGAAAATGGGTTGATTTAGCCATGTCCGTCTGTCTGTCTGTCTGTATGTCTGTCTGTCTGTCTGTCTGTATGAACTCGCCGATTTCAGAGACTAAAGGAGCTAAAAAGCTGATCTTGGACTCATTCGATTCGTATATACCAGATCAAGTTTATTTTAAAAGATCGATTACTCTTTCCGTTTTCTTATTATCGATATATATAATTTTCTTGAGTCAGTTTTTTAAGCATAACTCCCAAACAATAAAAGCTAGAGCCACCAGACTTATTTTACTATATTCGCGTAAAGCATACGAAGAATTTAAATTTTTCAGATTTTGGATACCTCTCCCAAATCGCCCCTAACATCGATAAAACCTTGTTTTAATTATCAATAGCTATTGTTAATATTTATCATTTTTATGAAGAAAGCGGGATTTTGTTGGCGTTAACATGAACATTTTCTTAAGGGTGGTTAAGTTACTTTATATCAGAAGTAAACTTACATGGGAGTGTGGTCCAGTCGATAGGAGTTGTGCATCTGAAGCAGTGGGTCCCAGGTTCGAATACCGGCAAGGTATATTATATTTTTTTTTGGTAATTGACAATTATATATATATTTTTTTTTAATTTTCAACCACCCTACACTCATTAATTGCCGAGAGTATGTGTTTATGTGTTAAGTTCTGGGTTCAGGGTATCTTTTAACGGGGACGTCACGACTAGATCAATCTTACTTGTTATATATCCTTTTATTATTTTGTTTGGGGTGAACAAAGGGCATTTTTGAAAACTTGCTTTCTAGTTTGTCAATGTAGAGTTTGCGTTGTCCCCCATAACATAGCGTCCAGTGATTTACAAATTATCTTTAAGCAACCTTGGTCAGATTTATACCCTGCCTACGTACTAATTTACAAAACAAGAATTTGTTCTCAGACTGTGGCGAACATATATATATACAGGTGTATGCGCTCTAAGAAACGCTCGAATTGTTATGACCTTCTTTACAAATTTAAATAAAAAACCTTTGAATGTAACACATTATTCCTATTTTATTTTTCATAAATTTCAAAATTTGTACTTTCCATTAAATTGGTAGTATGACAGATGAAACCGCGAAATTAGCAAAACTTTTCTTCCAATTGCATATGTGAAAGTTGTTAGATGTGAATATAGAGCATATTAAAAGTTTGTTGTCCGTAGTAAAAATGCACCATAGAATGGCAAGAAGTCTAGACTTCCTAGGGTCAGCACTCAAGGAAATAGCTGGCACGCCAGATGCGGCCGATTTTAAAAAGTCAGCTGGTCCAAATTAAAGTTAGTTGATTCAAACAACAGGCAAATAGTGATTTTTTCAGAAACACAGAAGCAAATTAATAAACTCACATTTGATAAATGAAATAATTAAAGCGAAAAAGAATAAGTTAGTTGACACATAGCATTTATACGAAGCATTATTACCAATCAATTATTACTAAGGACTAAAATGTTAATAAACCAAACTTTAAACTTGATTTACTTACTTCACTTGATAGCCTAAGTGAAGCCTCGAATACTAAAGTCATACAGTTCGAGAATATTATTCATATACTTATAGCCTACCCTCGAATTAAGTTCGTCTGTACCAGAATCATCATCTTAACATGTCTCACACATATACGCACGAGCGCTGCATGCTAGTGATGCGGCCTCCTGCCGCACGCAGCCAAGCCACCTGAAGCCTATTGCGCTTGAAGGTAACATTAACCCTTGCGTTTATGTATTAAGTAACTCTCGTACGCGCTGACACACATATAGTTGAATTCAGCGCCTTAGCTGCAACGGTCAGCGGCGGTAACTAGATACTCTTGGTATGTCGCAAGAGTTTCGTTCGTTATCGCTTAAGAATATGCTGAGCCGCCGTGTTATATTATTGTCTGTAGCTTTAACTGCACCAATTATTGTATCTTAAATTTAGTTCTGTACCAGCACCAAGAGAGCGCAAAGCTACTTGAAATTCATTGCTCCAGCAGATTTGCAAATTAAATCATTATTTTATTGTTGTAACACAAGGCCAATAACTGGAAAGCTTACAGTGATCGCAGAAACACACCTGTCTCTGGAGTCTTAACAACAATTTTTGTAGCTTCAGTAGGGGTGAAAAAACTGCATTCATTGGAACAGACGTATAGACGGACAGAAAGGGAGACGGATTTTAAGACGGACATTGCACAAATTCATTATACTCTTTTCACTACGTGAAAAACTTTAGTACATATCCTGTTCAACATAATAATGTTATATTAGCCTTAGAAAGTAATAGCAAAGTCGCCGACTTCGGCTCGAACACCTATCGCCATAACAAATTCTAAAGCGCCCGTAAGCACCACATTCTGCAGAAGATCGAATTCACCCACCTGTGTTACACCCGTAACACCCCAAATCGACGAAGGAGTCATTATCATCAACGATGCCATTATCAGCGTCACAGATGAAGAAACCTCAACCAGACTGTCTTGGGGAAGCACCTTATACTTTACGACGATTGGGTCTCCTTGAGCGGGACCCGATTTAGCATCCATCGTGGCCCAAATTAACTTTACTGGGCATCAAGATCATCTCAGTATGCCTCTCCTCCACGATTCGGATTTTGTAAAATTTAAAATTAATTTGCGGTACGTTATTTAATGAATGATTTTCTTAGAGTAAATTAAAATTAGTACTTCTTATATATTTTCTTTATGTTGAGCCTTCAGACGCACGTTTTTCCTCTTCAAGTCGAATTCTTACTCTACCTGCTTTTACTATCGAGCTCTAGCATTGAACTACTATCGATAGTTTAACATCGTCTATCCGCCTATCCCAGGGTTGGCAATCCTACATTCGGCCGTCCTGATGCATCATTCGACCCGAATGATTGGTACGGTGTTGGTCCTTCAAGGACCTTCCCCATTTCCAATTTTCTCGACTATGTACCGGTCACGTCTTAATTTACGCGTCACGATATAAGGACCTAAGAACTTTCCCTTCAGCTTCAACCCGGCTCCAAACTGTGTACGTTTAATGGCTACCATATCATTTACTTCATACTCTCTTTCTGGTTTTCCGGACTTGTTAAATGACTTCCGATTTTCCTCTTACATTTGTGCTATGTTCTCTTTAGCTATTTTACGTATTTTCTC